>BCLG01001994.1:0-43574 GCA_001602295.1 Zoysia matrella
AACCCGTCCGTGCCCTGGAACCCCATGCTGGACCGCTTCCACACCGTGTACACCGCGGCGGCCCGCCCGCCACCGGCACGGTGGTCGTCGCCGCCGCCGCCGACGCCGCGGGGGAGATCGGACGGGTGGACGCGCGTTGTCGCGACGTTGGGGCTGGACCGAGCGGGCATCGGGTGCATCGTCGTCGTCGACGCGTCGGCCCGGGCCGGCCGGCCGGTCCGATTGGTGACGCGATCGATGGGGTACGAACAACAACGAAGGGTGCGAGCCGGCGCGCGCGCGTGGTGCTGTTATATAGCGCTCGCTCGGTCGGCAGTCGGTACGACTACGACTGCGCGGCGAGTGGACTGAGATGAGGTTCGCCGTGTCCGATCCGACGGCTCGGCAGTGCGCTGTACGAGGTGAACGGACGGCTTGATCGGGACGACGTACGCGGTGATCGCTTTCCGGAGAGAGATTTGTCGTATCATAATTGTGCTGTTTGATCTGAATCACATCGTCTATTTTAATTTTATAACTAAAATATTAAAATAAATATTTTAAAAATATTTCACAGCAAAATGACAACTCTGCTCTGATCTCTTTTTGACCATCAAGCTCCGCATGGACTATGCGATGCACTCGTCGGTCTTTGTCCGCAACCTCGTGTCTTCGCAGGTGACTAAGGCCATCTTGTCGTCTCGGTTTATATTCCGGTGTCATTTGAATAAAAGAGAGAGGTAGATAGGAGTAAAATCGTTATTTCACTAAAAAATATTTTTGATATATTTATTTTAGTATTTTGACGATAAATACTCAAAATTACAGTGTTTTATAGATAAAATTAAAATGGACAGTTTGTTTTAGACCGACAAATTTCCCTTTCCGAAACCATGGTCGTGGTCGGATCAGCGTCGACGATGGTGAACCGGATCGGTTGTAAGTCGTGACTGCTGAGTGTGTCGTTGCGTGGATTCACACCTTTATGAGCAGACGAATTACGCATTTGTGCCTGCGTGATGCAGCATCGATCTGTAGTTGGAAGAAGGGATCCCGTTGGACAGGAAAGAAACCATATATATGTGCTTTATTTCCATTATTCTCGTCATTCACCTTCATCCATCCCTAGCTTCGAAAAGGTAAAATCTTAGTTTCCTTTTTTCTTCTATTACATATGATTAGTAGTTCTGATACATGTGCTAACGTTACGGTCTAAAAAAAATTACTAACTTAAAAAAATAATATATTAAATATGTGCTCCCTTCAATAAAAAAAGGATCATTTTAGATAATATTTTGGTCAAACATTAAGAATATAAATTGCAAATAAGTTTTAACTAGTTAAGTATAGGAATATAAAAATTATATGATTAGATTTGTTTTAAAAAGTACTTTTATAAAAGTATAAATATGTTCTTTTTTAATAAATATTTTTATAAAAAATAGAAGTCAAAGTTATGTTTTAGAGACCGTGTTATTGTCCAAACGACATTCTTTGTAGATCGGAGAGAGTAATTTTGTAATAATATTGACAAAATATATATAGTTTTGTGAAATTTACTCTATATTTCTTTTTAATTTTCGTTTCATGTGAAAAGATTAACTCGGAGCTGTTATGGTTATACGCTGACCCTTGCAAACCATAAATAATCAAGGTGAAACTAATTCTACAACTTCACTTCTAAATCATTAACGTCCAAACCACTACTACAGACTTCTAACAAGGTAGGCTATTGCAATATTCAGTTTTCTCGATTAGAGCATGTGCACATCAGCACATTGCAGATTGTTATAGGTGGAGGAGTTGCATGCATTACAGGCTAGCGTTTCACCATCCGAAAGAAGAAAGGATACAGCACCAGTGGTTAGGCGGCACGGCTCTGCGCTCCTCTCCTCCACTGTATGGTTAGCTTCATCTTAGGCAGTTTTGTTTATTTAGTCATTAGCATCACAATTATTCCTCCCCAAGCACGCTGATGAGGGAGTTTGCGGAGAAACAATTAGTAACCATAATTACCCGTGCAAGACTACTGCAATCGTTTATCCGCCCGCTGAAAAAACAATGAAGCGTAGGAGGAATTGAGAAGAACTTTTGATCAGTTCAGCTGGTGAGTGCCATATGCTGCTTGGTTGAAGTGGAGGATGTAGCTTCTGGAGATGGAGTAGTACATATATAGGGCACCTGCCTTCATGGCGCGCGCGCGCGCGTGCTGCTACGTACTCCTGTCCTGCGGCGGCTTAGTGCGCGATGCATGGATGGCCATCAGAGACCAACGCACCCACGCATGCAGCTAGTCCTGTGTCCTGTCTGACCTGACGATGAGCAGAGAAAAAGGCCTCATTTCGAAGCTTCGATAATTTGACACACTGTCTATTATAGTGTTATGTGTTATTCACACAAATATATCAAATTATCGAAACCAACGCAAAACGAGTCCTAGTCGGTCAAAAAAGGGTCCTTATTTGTTTTGGTAACCACCGGTCTACGCTCGCAGCCTCATGCATGCGTAAATGACACTTCTGCGTAGATGGTCTACCTAGGATGGCGACTCTCACATCGTGATCTAGCAAAGACGTCATATATCAGAACAGGAGAGGCTACAAGTTAGAACACCAAAAAAAAAAAACTGAAAAAAAAAGAGAGGGGAAAATCAGCCACGGATCATCAGAGGAAAACGAAGATGCATTGGCAGAATGTGGCAGGCGTTTGGGAACAGGGACATGAACACGTGAAGAGCAGAGACATGGCATCGAGTAACAAAACGTTACTAGAACTTTTATACTACTACACGGGTTAGCATTATATATCTGTCTTGCCCCAAACAATCAGCTCAAGGACACCACATCACACCACCCGTGAGACACTGCTGGCCAACTATACCGCACCGCCTGATGACAGGATTAGGTGTGCGTATGATCGATGCAGGTTTTCGGCCCTTTTCGCGGTCTGATCCTTCCTCATCACCGTCGCGCCTTAACCTATTGGCCACCGCGCGCGGAGCTAATGGTGGGCTCGGCCAATGACTTTTTGCTTTTGTGAATGGAATGGAATGAAGGACGGATGTAAATCATATAATTAGCTGCAAGTTGCACGCGGTTTTTTTCTAATTGCAAGTTGGATTGTGTGCTAGATTAGTGCTGATTTGGTTAGATCACCCAATAATGTGGGTTGTTGCTTCAGTTTTAGTACTGTTCGGGTGTTTTAGTTAGTCTTATTAATCAAATTGCAAGTTGATATCCTTTCCGTGATTTAGTCGACAATGTTAAGACAGTGTCCTTAACTCGTACTGTCGATCGCCATTATTTTTTTCCCTTTTTTTTGGTGTGCACATCAACAAAAAAATAAGACGAGAGGGAGGAGGAGTGTACAATTTGCAGCCGGTCCATTTCAGTGTCCAGGTAAGCGGGTACGGACGGCCCTGAGTAACGGGCCTCTTGGGCTTTTATAGAAGGAAACGTGGTACCAGTAGCTTGGGCTGATAGCAGCTACAGCCAACTCTTTGCAAGCTGGCTGGGCCACATTCCTCATCTGCCGTTGTAAACAAAAAGCCAGTCCAAAATTTCAATTATCGGATCAATCATCCCAAGGAAGGACGGACCAAAACCAAACATTTCCTCGATAAAAAATGTTCTGGTTTGTCTGGCCTTTTCCCAAAGATGCTTGAATCGGGTGAGTTGCATGTCTGTCTGGCAGACAAGCAGAGGATCTTGTAAGTATGCTGGCATGGTGGTGCCTCGGTTATGTGTGTCCAGTTAAGTTTAATCGTGCTTAATCAGTACTTTCACTTGCTTAACCAGTACCTGCAAGTGCATTGCATCTAACAGAGTTAGCAGATCATCTTGGACCGTCCTGTTGACAGCATGCACACCTAATCGGAAGTCGGAACCCAACGCATATCTTTGCTGTCTCTTGGTTGATTCGCCCTCTGTATCAGTCCAAGATCATCCATCTGTTTTGATCGATCGATCTGGTGCTTCTGTGCTGCATGTTAATTACCCGGGTGAGGTGTTGTCCTATTGTGCCTCTCATCAGGTGTTTGCGATCGACCGTGTGACATTTCCAGTGGGACGCATGACCTTAATTCACGTCGACAATTACTGGTGAAAAGTAGTGACTACAAGGTAACCCTCCAAACCTCTTTTGTTAAAAAATGAACTAGTTTTTTTGTAAAAGTAGAGAGGATTTTAAAAACATAGAAGTTCTAGGGTTCATTTACCGTTTAAACCCTGAAAACCGCTCGGAAACAGTTTAATGAAAACTGCGAAAACCGTTGAAACCGTTCGTTTTTTCATTCAAAATTTCAATTTTCAAATCTAAAGACGGTTTCATCGGTTTGAAAACGGTAAACCGCGAGGTTTTTGCGGTTAGCCAAACGGTTTTGCTGAAAAACGCTGAATTTTTCTAAAAACCGATAAATTAGTGAAAAATAAGAAAAAGAGATGAAAAAGTGCTAGAAAATTAGACATGACCTATTCTAATTTCTTTTAATATCAACATTTACAATATATTTTATCCATAAATAAGCAAGACACATATTTATTCATATGAAATCCAAAGTTTCAAACACAAGAAATCCATACATATATGTAGTTCATGCACAACAAATCTAAAGTCCATACATAGTTTTCGAATCACACTTTACTGTAGGATTGTAATGGGATTGTATTACAATCAAAATATATATTGTTGCACTTTTTACTTAAGAGAAGTTGAATTCCTCTAGTAGCTAACAACTTCGCTTTGAATTCATTTCAAGATTATCCCATCCAAGCGGTAGTTGTCTTCCATTGTGAGTATAACATGTTATAAAACTCTAGATTTTGCCATTGGTAGACCCATGTGGTAAGAGGTTCTGTGCTACGATTACTGTACGGATATATCAAAGTCTGTTGCGAAATAGTAGGTGCCGTAGTAATGCTGCCACCCCTCATCGATGTCTTTAGTGACTGTAGAGCACCATTGTCTTTATCTTGTGTAGTATGGGTATAGTCTGTCTCACCTACAAAAGAAGTGAAGTGTAAAATAAATGAGTCAAAATTGATCGTATGATATGAAGAAATAGTTATCTGTGAAATGATGAGTTGTGATCGATGGTTGAGTCAGGAACCATACTGGCTAGTGGGTCTCCAGATGTAGCTCAGAAGCTGCTATCATTTGAATTCTGATAAGGTAGGTTTCGTCTAACGTCTCCAGAATCTGTGGAGTCCTCACTGCCCGCATTCTTACCTTTTTCTTTGCTCCTTATCCTCATCTTTTTAGCACATTTTTTCTGTCTTGCATTTTGAACCTTTCTTTTGCTTATGTGAGTATCACCCATATTTTGATCCACTCATTCAGATATTATTGCAGCACGAGACAAATGTAGCAACTGTCTACCAGCATCATCATCTGTAACAAGATGACTCGGTAGAGGACTGTCACTCTCGGTGCCCTCTTCATCAAGAAAAGGGTCCGAATTCGATCTCCTATATTTCATCCATTCTCGAATAGAATTTGAAGAATCATACAACGACAGCTCTATAAGACGATCAAATAGATTGGCTTCTAAGTAGCTTATATGTTCATGAAGCATCACGCATACGGATTCAAATTGTAGTTAACATATACCAACTTATGCAATTTCTCATGAGATAATCTGTTACGCATCTTGATGTGAATTAATGCAAATGTACTCCAGTTACGCTCACAACCACTCGATGATACACACTGTGAGACTATCCATAATGCAAGCTGCTGGAGATGAGGCGTGTCACCTCCAAACATGTTCCACCAAGCTGCATGAGAAGTATTCTTATCAACTATCATCCAGTTGGCCAACTCAGTGGTGAATGAACTTTGTTTTCTTCTAAAAATTTTCGCCTCCTGTAGGGCCTGCACACACAAATCAGTTGGTGCCATGTGTGTAAATTTCTCTCGAATATCGTTCATCATATTTTGACCCATCCCATAAGAATAGTGACTTCTTAAGTTCAAAGATTCAGCTGCACATATAACAATAGTTAGATATCTCTGCACTATAAACAAAAAATACAATAATTTTGTTTGTAAGTATGTATTACCTGTATTCACAAAGGTATCATTGCAAATGTCTATCATCCTACGATTTATAATGTCTATGTACCTCTCTATCTCTCGCTCATCATTCCTATAAAAGGCTTCGTACTCATTTTCAGTAAAATGATATATGAGAAATACTTCACTCAAGGTAGGGTCTTGTCTTGATCAGCAAATTGAAGAAATGCATACAACAGTTGCACTGCATCTACCACATGTTTCATTGAATTCCACCAAGACATGCTTGCTAGGCACGAGTGAGCATGCCTTCCCTCGTCGGTATTGACAAATGTACTATTTAAAAATATCTCAAAACTCATCTATGCTATAAATTATTCTCTCTGACGAAGCATTCTCTAAAGAAACATGTAGTTTGTGCCAAAACAAGTTACATTCCATCTTACCAACTCATCACCAATAGCATTGGTCATTATAGAGTGCAACTGATTATGATTATAAAACCAACGAAAAATCTTGCGAGCCGACTGTATCATAGCTTTGTGCTCTGAGAACTCACCAATAGCCTTTAGCATCATGTTGATTGTATGTGCTACACATAGTTGCCAGACAATATGAGGATACTTGTTTATCAGCAGCTTGCACGTCTTTTTATAATTTGAACAATTGTCTGTAATAAACTGTACAATATTATCTGCACCTACATTAAAGCATACCTTATTCATTTCCTGCACAATAACGTTTCATTGTTCAAAATAACATTGGTACAAATAAAATAAATAGTGCCATATAATAAACATATATCTCGTACCTTGAATATAAAGTCCGCAGATTGGCTGTGCCAAGTAACATCACATGAGTTGTGAAAAAATATGACACTATTATAGTAGATCATGAAGTTTATCAAGCTCATCTCTGTAGGGCCAGTCTAAAAGTCACACATAATCATGACACCGTACATCGGCTACTTCATCTTGAATTTATCGAATTTTTTCTTAATGTCTTGCTCGTTAGCATCAAGATATGTGTTATTTATTTCTCTCCCAGTTGGATTAAGCACGCCTTCAGCTGTAAATATCATGACACACGACATAAATATAGTAAGATATAAAAAAATATGTAATAAAATAAAACGAAGCTCTTATACCCTATCTTTGTGTCTCCTTTATAACACTAGCAAAATATGGACTATCGGCTTTTCTACCAGAGATGGCTTCTGTATAAAAAAATTTCGACCATACGCGTCTAATAACCGACTTTGCTAGCTTGCTCTTTGCACTCCATGGACCTGTATCGATCCTAGTTTGAATCTGTTACTTACCTGACCTCTGTGACGCGGACCTCCTCATTATGCCAAACAATTCAGATCCACCACCTCTCTGCAACAAACCAGAAACACCTTGCAATGAACCAGCACCAGCACCAGCACCACCACTCTCGAACTGATCACCATAAGAAACGCTGACGTCGTCGAAATTCTTTCTCCTTTCTAGATAACCTCATGGCAGCCTGCATCTCCTCATCGTCCTTTCATTGACATTTTTCTCACCTGCAACCTAATGCTGTCTGAGGGTCTGTTTAGCTCGGTCCTTCCTCTGCTCGGCTGTTGTATCAAGCTTCCGATGAAAATAGTCTCGCATGTCGATGGGAACATAAAAACATCTAACTACGCTGCTTCTACGATGTGCCAAATGTTGCTTAAATCGTGTGGCACCACCCCCTCTCTTCACGGACTTGCAATATTTGCAACGAAACTTGAAATACACGTTATCTCCGTGCTCCCAAACCGAATCGGCCTGATTTGCTATTTTAGAACCAACAATACTTGAAAATAACTAACTATGTTCTAAAATTGCTAACAAATTGACCAATATTTGAACAAAAAAAATATAAAAACAACCATCTCACCTTCTCTGCCACGAAAACCCACCAGATCCGACGGCTTTCTGCGCTAATCGCTCGGTTTACCGCTCAAATCGAGCGGTTTGTCGCTGGCGTCGACTTACCATCGACGGTGCGCGGCTAGCCGCCCTTTTCGCGTGGCTTACCGCTCAAATCGGATGGCTTGAGGAGCGGCCGGCACGCGCGCGACTAGCCTTGGTTACCGCTTGGCTAGCCGCTGGTCCCTCCCGATTTCCGACAGACGGCGCGGTGGGGCAGCGGATACGCGGGCGCAACGCGTGGACGGGGAAAGGGGAACGACAAAAGTGGCTGTGCACATGTGACTCCAAATAAGGTTTGCTTATATATTCTCTATCCAATTTTCTTCGAATTTTTTTACACCAAAATCAAAATATTTTTAAAAACTAATTCAACTATGAAGTTGCATTTTTTATCAAGTTTTTTTTACATATTTTTTATTTTAAAATCCATCAAATTTTCAAAATTCAAAAAATTTTAAATTCGAAAACCGTCTAAACCGGACCGGAGCGGTTTGAGCGGTTTTCGTGAAAATCGTGCGGTTTACCGCTGTTTTGCGAACCCCGAGAGAGGTTCAGAGGGTAACCTTAGGTTTACACCTCTATTGATAATGAACAGTTCTGAAATCATGTATACGTGATGTCGAATTGCCAATGCTTGGATTATAGAACTGAAATAACGTCATGTTCCGATACGTCAAGTTAGGCAGCTGTACTTGTCAAGTCTACCCACAGTTTTCTTTCAGAAAGGAAAAGGCCTAGCAACCTTTCTATAGACCGGCCGGAATGCACAAACAAATCCGTAGAATGATAGAAACAGAAACAGTCCTTTTCTTCTGGAAAAAATTACAGAGATCAATCAACGATTTATTAGTTACTACGGACATAAAAGAAATTATATATTCTTGAAGGAAGGCTTTCAATCAGTCCTAGAAAGAGAAATAGACATTCATTTCACGACAGCAGTGACATATATCACCAAAGACAAAAAAGAAAGGATCAATTTCTGAAAGAATAGAGAAGGCAAGGAAAAAAAAATCAGTATGTTCGTGAGCAACTGCCTCGTCAAACCGTCGAATCTGTAAGCAACAAACCATGCCATGCCGCCCGATCAGTGACCTCTTTCCCAAACAACGATTGTTCGAGATCGATCGACCGAGGTCACGACGGCCGCTGGGTGCAGTTGCTGGCGCCGGCGCCGGCGCCGCCGCACCCGCAGGTGCGGGGCGTGAAGGCGCAGACGCCGAAGGGCTTGCCGGGGATGTCGCAGTCGATGGCGTAGCAGCAGCTCGTGGCCACGCAGTCGCTGGCGTTCGACTCCGCGCAGCACCGGCACCCTTCGCACAGCTGGAACGGCTCGTACGCCTCCTCCGCCGTCGTCGTCGCCGCCGCCGACTGTCGGTACACCACCTTCCGCACCGGGACGACGTAGTGGTGGTGCTCGTCCTCCTTGCTCGCTCCTGGTAGTTCATGATTTAATTTACTTGGAGGGTAATTTGGAACTGAATCAGGAATCCAATCCGATCCTTAATTAGTTCCTTGCATGCATACGTACTACGTACCTTGAGCTTGGAGCGAGCTGAAGAGGAGAGGAAGCGATAGGACGAGGAAGAAGCCGGTGAGAAGGCAGGTTGTGGAGGCGGGACGGCTAGCCATGGCTGACGAGTTTGGTTTGGTGAGAGTGGATGGAAGAGGGGGAGGGGGGCAAGGGCAATGAGATAGTGATGCCTTTTTCAGGGTTCACGAACGCACTAACAGTGCTGGAACGACGGTCCAGATTGCTGACGGCAACGTATGGAGACGTCGACGTATTTCAAAGGGCACCTGTGCTGTGCGACACCGTTCTAGTGGCTTGGCGTAATATCACACACCGGCCGTGCTTCTCTAGTTCTCTAGGAAACTTTCTACTGGTGTCTACACATTTCTTATTTTTCTTTATTTCTCTTAGGAAACTTTATCAATTGTTAATCACGTACCCTTTCATGTCTCCATGGTTCTCTCTCATATATAATATTGTTTTACTTGATCAGATTATATATTTTCTTTCATGTTTTATGAAGCAAAAAAGGATAATACCTACAATTGATGCTTTAGGCAAGAGTAGCGTTTTTCATGAAAATGACTGCATCTTTTCGTTCCAGTGGGCAACAAGGTTTCGCAAACTGACTGACTCGACTATCTACCAACAATATTCCTCTTGCCATCCGTCATGCGTTTTCGAGCTAGATTGGATAATTGAGCGATTGAAATAACGACACATATGTTGCTGCTCCGTTTCCGTCTACTTTCCACGGACAGAATGATCACTGATCAACCCGGCCAGAATGGTTTTTGAGATCGGAAAGGTGCCACTTTGATTTGCCAAGGCTTCACATCTGGCTGGCGGCCTTCTCCACCTCAGAAAAGCGTGCGATGAACTGATGGCGACTACAGACGTGGCTCCAAGGCAACGGATCATTTCGAGTATTCATGAGTCATGACACCAGCCATACTAGTTCTTCTCTGAATTGTCAAACCAGCTGGAATTATGTGATTGATAAATAATGGATGCTACGTCACAGGTTACTCAGATTTGATTTCACTTGCATACATGTTACAAATTTGGGTAAGCGAAGTCCTTAACATACGATTGATAATGGATAACAAATGGGTCTTACATCTACCCATAGAGAGGGAGGGTAACAAACTAACCACTAACTATAGAGTTACACGCAATGGAACCATCAACCGAAATTACACGAGCTGGCTCCGCCACTCCTGGGGCAGCCAAGCACCAAACACCTGGGCCAGCACGAGCTTCTGCCTCTTATTCAATCGAGAGAACTCTTGTCGACCGCCGTAGGTGTAGTCGTTCAACAGCTCACGCCCGTCATCAACAGCTTTCCGTCTCAGGGAGCACAGACGTGCCGATGGCTCAGCTGTGACACTGCCATCCGCTTCACCTTCTCCTTCATCTGCTCCCCAGTCCAACTCGTCGTCGTCAGTCATGCCTTTCAATGCGTCTTGCGTTGCCGATTCGTCAGTTGCATCTTTTGCGGAGGCAGCAGAGTCCGTGTCGCTGCTGGCCCCCCACCATTTCGTGGTTTCGTGAGACAAGCCAGACGACGGAAACCCGAACTTGAAATCGTCCATAAATGTAGGGATGCCTTTGGTTTGGCTAACCAGGGCCAGACCCCCTGACGTAATTTGATTACCTAGGGGTGAAATCTGTCCCCCTGCCTTAGAAACGCCCTGTTGAGACTTTCCTGCTGCCTGGGAAGTGATAGATGACCTACCAAACATATTCAATCAGAGTGAGAGATGAACACTGTATAAAGGTTTTAGTGTTCATAGAGGCAACTAACACTTGCTGGTTTACTGGAATACACTCGGTCATGTTGACCCAGTGGCAGACCCAGAATTCATCAGCTGGAAATTCAATCATGAGAGTAGCATAAGAATTTCATTGCAAAATTCTATATTTAAGAAAAAAAAAATTTCAAAAAATGAAGATGTGATATATGTTGTTTTGGTCTTCATTTTCCAGATTGTTTCACAAAAGGACACAATTTTAGATCCAAATTTGCTTGCACATATGTATATATACCAACTAAACATACGCATCCTTCACGGATTAGATTATTTTTTGGGCATTCAAGGGAATGCCCTTGAAACAAGGGAGTCTGCCGCTGTGTTGAGCATCATAGTAAAACGATTTATATTGGGAAATAAGATATACCATAGCAGTAAATCTCTCCTAGATACAAGATAATATACTACTGTATAAATTTATATAAGCTTCTTAAAGCCAGAACCTCAATTACTGTACATGTTTTGTGATTATCTAGAACTGAATTTGCGCTGTATAAAACATGACACTGAACAGACCAGAGACAGTTTAGCTCTTCAGGATTCAGGCAAACTATTCCAACAATAATCATTAATAAATTCTCACAGAACATGGCATGCAAAGCTGCCACATTTTTCTATTTAAAATATATGTAAGTCAGTATCCTATTTAGACTTTGCAGAAAATAAAGAAGACATCTGAAGATGAGAGAAAAGAAACACATCAAAGACGGAACGGACACTCAAGATGCCATAGACAACTGAAATACAAGTGTCAGATAAGGGAGAACTTTACTCACATTGCTGATGAACTGGATGCTTTTTGTTTTGCAGCAGTGTCAAGTTCTTTAGCTTTCTCTCTTTCAGAATTTTTTGTGTCATCACCAGCTTTCCCAGAAACGAGCTGCAGGTATGATGATTCAATTAAAAATATAATATATAAAATTAAAAGATAGTTGCAAGTATCAGATAGCAAGGAAAAAATAGGGTATATCTGTGGTAAGGAGACATACCATTGATAATATTTGAAATTGTACAAGACAACAATTTTAGCGAAAATATTCATCCCTACTGAGATCTAACACTCAATTTACCATGGTGCACAATTTGCATTCCTAGCACCTTGACATGCCTTTCATACATGGAAGAGCATAGATGATTTCACATAAAATCAAATGAATCTTCATTATTGAGTCATGAAGCTAACTTTTGAGGTAAAACCTTGATTTTACATTTGCAAAAAGATATGTTAACTGTCAGGATAGTATTCAAATCTCTTATGTCAAAATAGCAAGGACTAAATGTCCTGTGGCACAATAAACTGATGCTGTTCTATTTTCAAAACATTAACAATAAGCCGGTGCTGAGACAGTAACATACAAATTGCACAAGAATGCAGGCAAGCACATTTGTTTTTATTACCAAACCAACCTTTCGATAGGGCCATCTGACAATCCCATGGGTTCGGCATATCCTCTTCAACACGCCTGTTCCGACACCTGCAGGGAGGATGCAAGGTGAGTTTCAGCTTCTCCGGCGAGCTTCAGAAGCCAGTAGCAGGAGTCTCGGCGAGCTAGGGTGAGGGGATTGGAGAGCATCTTACCAAGGATGGAGGCAGCCTCGGCGATGGGAAGGGAGAAGAGCTTGGAGATCTCCTCGTACGAGAGGGACACCCTCGTCGGCTTGGGCTGCGCCTGCGCCGGGGCGTTGGGAGCAGCGGCGGACTGAGCATCCCCACCTCCGCCCATCCCCATCATCTCGACCAGAAGGAAGCGCTAGTGGCGGCACCAGACCGAGCCGCTGGCCCGCTGCTAGAGTGATACGTTCCGTCGTCCGTCCACGGGCCCGTGGGCCACGGCCGCTGCTAGATTGAAAATATTCAAATCAATTTTTTCATAATCTACAATTTACATCTTTTTATTTAAATTTTAATTTTTTTAATAATTATAACTGGTATAATTGACCATGATACTTTTTATATCTACTACCTCTGTTGCAAAATATAAGCATTTTTGAGTTTAGTCTAAGTAAAAAAAATTAATTTGACTAATAATATGTAGAAAATCAAATAAATTTCAATATAAAAAGTTACAAATTATAAAAGTTTGTTTCACAATAAATCTAATAACATAATTTATATAAGATAAAATATTATAATTTTTTATTATTGATGGTCAAAGTTAAATAAATTTGACTCTAACCAAACCTAAAATGCTTATATTTTGGGAGGTAGTATATTGTTCACATCATAATAGAAGCTATATATATCATATCTCAAAAATATTACTTTCTGAGCATTGAAATAATACTTGCTGTTCCGCTAATGGTAGGTAAAGCGTTCATCCGGTCAGGGGTTTTGTATTGGTCATCAATCGGTGCGCAAAGAAAAATTGGATAAGGAAAATTCTATTAGTACTATCGAATTTGACCTGGAGCGCACGTTTGGCACCGACGAGTACAGATGGAAGGCATAACACAATTCAGTTGTCAAACTAAGAAGCAACCAGTCACTATCTGTCAAGCGAAAACTTGCAGTGCATTTACACACGGAATATCAACCATCCAACTTCCATTTCTACTAAGGTTTTGGCTGTGCTCACTCAGTTAACAGCCATACATAAGACCACACCACACCACACCACCCATGGTTTTAGTTTAGACCTTGCAATGTACAACTGAACCTATTCCTGCACCAGCAACTGATCAAAACAGCGCCCTCACCTTACCTCACTCGGCATGCCGGAACAGCAGGGGAGCACCTGGTGTTTGGGATGGCCCTGTAGTGGACGCTGTTCCCTGTTAGCCTGCGGCAAACTCTGTAGTAGTCAGGAAGACCAGCTCCATCGCTTCCACCGCTGCTCTGCAATGGCTCGAGGGTCTCAACGACATCGCTCATAAGCGGCCTCGCCTTGGGGTTGTGGTTTAAGCAGTAGTATGCAAGGCTGCAAGCCTTGTGAGCCGCCCTGAATGGATACTGGCCCTCTAGCTTCGGGTCAATGATTTGGAGAAGCCTCCTCTTGTCAGTGAGCTTGGGGAGGGCCCAGTCAACCAAGCTCTGCTCCCTGCTGGGTCGTGACTTGTCGATAGACTTTCTCCCTGTCAAGAGCTCGAGAAGGACGACACCAAAGCTGTAAACATCACTTCTAGCTGTCAAGTGACCTGCACATATTAGAAATTTATTACATCAGAAAATTCACAACAAATGTTGCATACTGATTCTAGTAGTTTTGCTATAAGGTAATATTGTTCACACACTGAATAAGCAGAAAATGATATGCTTTCAGTTAATGCAGTAGAAATAATACATTGTGACTGAACTTTTTTTTTTTACAAGGTCCGGACCATGCGCAAGCAGGAGCTATATGCACCGGGCTGCCCTTTTTTAATATCCTAGAACTGAACAAAGCAGCAAATGTTTCATAAAGACCTCAATTTCTGGAGTAAAACCATTGCTTCTGTGAGACTGTGACTGCATGTTATTAGTTATTACGTCACCAAAGCTCACAGCCAAAAGGTCAGCTGACATCTTCTAAAAATTGCAGCTACAAACAAATTTCCTATAATGAGGAAATTACCAGTCATCACATATTCGGGGGCTGCATAACCATAAGTTCCCATCACCCGAGTTGAAACATGGGTCTCATCACCTTCTGGGCCAGCCTTTGCCAGGCCAAAGTCAGATAATTTAGCAGTATAGTCCTGTGGTGATGTAAATATTCATTTTGTCAGAAAAATAAATACATTTCCAGTGAATATGCATAGAGCTGAAAAGAAGGGAATAGGAAATTAGTTAACACTAAACTGAGTCCAGCAGAATATTTGAGGTTTTGAAATCTCTGTAGATGACAGGCTTTTGAGCATTGTGGAGGCACGCAAGCCCTTTGGCAGCCCCAAGTGCAATTGACATCCTTGTAGCCCAGGGTAACGATGAAGTTGTCTCTGATAACATTAAAAGAAATAAGTGGTCAGCAAATTTCTTTCCTCCAGAGTAGAAGTTCACTCTAAATGGCTCTAGTGATAAACAGTAGCCAGGAACTAGCTGTCACCAGTAATTAAGAATTACTTGTAATCTACCAAGCAAATAATGATCCGAGGTGCTGAGTCATTAGCAAGTTCAACTTAAGAACCAGATGAGTAGCTGTTTATTAAAGAAAATGTTGGATGTAAGATTTAAATATTTTAGGCTTAAAGATGGTAAGTTATTTGGCACTAGTTAAAGAAAACATGTGCAACAGTCTGCTGGATAGAGAATTTAGATCACACCATCAATACTTGAAAAAAAAAATTGCAGCCTTAGAGAAAAGATAATGCCAAAGCGAAAAGAGCAATCACAGAAACAAGAATTCATAGAGTAGCAGCAGATAGTCATGACAAGGAGGAGAATATGTAATACTTCGGAATAAATGATTTTCTAGACTTCCTCGAAACATGAACTCATAGACAAGCAGCCGGTGATCATCTTCGCAGCAATATCCAATCAACTTTACCAGATTTGGATGCCTTAACTGCCCCAGGAAATTAACCTCAGTCTGGAAAAGAAACGAAAGATGAGCCAAATTTTTCGTATATTTTTTAGTGAAACAACATACAGAACTTTACTTTCTAGGTTAGTAATATGTCAAAAGAAACATCAAAGCAGTCTAAGCAGAAGAACTGGCATTTTCCTAGCAGCCAGGAAAACTTTTCAATTAGTTACAAACCAAATCATCATGTTATTTCTGTCAATAATATTGTTTGTTCTGAGCATCCTTCAGTATACTGTTATTTTTTAAGTTGCATTCATCATGAAAACAAAAGACCCAACGTGGTCAAATCCTTCCCCGGACCCTGCGCAAACAGGAGTTACGTGCACCAAGCTGCCTTTATTCATCACGAAATCAAGAAAACTCTTAATTAATGGTTACACATATATTTGTAGATGCAAACAATGAATAATATTTCAGTGTGTCAACTTTGATTGCTCTTCCTTTGCAGCTAGATTTCTATTATATATTTAAGATCATCAAAAACAAGAGACACCCCACCACTTGAAAGATGTCAAAAACTAGTCCAGAAAAGGAAACATACATCAATGAATAATTAAGCATGGAGTCCCCGAAGGTGTGTTTAATTGTGAGCATGCTCACTACCGACATTGGCTTTATAACGTCTATGTGCCTTTTGCGCATTTACTATACAAAGAGTGTGCATATATGTCAAAGGAAAACATAACAAACATTGCCATATTTTTGTAACAGTCATTTTTTATTTCCATGTATCCATGCAAATAACGGAAAGTAGTGCATGCAAAATAGTGTACAAAATTTAGCTACTCACAAGCCATTCTTTGTGCCCTTGATTTCCATCTTTGTTGAGCACCTTGACTGCAACAGGCAATGACTTCAGACCAACCCTGACATTCTCGCCTATGTAACCCTTGTAAACTGTTCCAAATCCTCCTTCACCAAGAACATAATCAGAACGGAAGCTCTTTGTGATTGTCTCGAGCTCAAATAATGTGAAGGAAATCACATTGTTATAAATGGAAATGTTCCTGGCATCTTCAATTTTCCTAGGCGTTGAAGGATCACTTGTATCTGATGAGGTGCGAGTGTGCTTCCTATCTGCATTTGTGCTCTTGGTAGGATGTTGCAACAAATGGAGCTGCTGAACTGAGAACATGAGATTCCAACAACAATTAGAGAGTTGGTTACATGAACTGAAGTTAGAATATAAAAAAGCTTGCTATTTGAGAAAATAAACATCCAATTTACAGTAAGAGAACAATACACATCCTAAAATAATGGGTTCTACTGTACTTGTTTCTCAGCGGGAAGCAAAAAAAAATGAAATACATGGCCAAAATGATTACAGTAAGAGAATAGTACAAGGAGACCAGATCTACTGCACAGTTCTCAGGAGTAATTAAAAACCTCGAAATTGCTTAAAAAATTGCAAGTTGCAAGTCGCGACTACTAGAGAATTTGTTTACTCAACTTGGAGGATCATGATATTTTAGCCCTAGGAAATCGAAGTCAATAGCAGAGAGGAGAACACAGAAATTGAAGCCTCGTTGGGAAAAGTGCCTTTGATTTTTTTTTTCCAGGTACACAGTCAAGTATAGAATTTGTAACACAAAAATCAACGAAATGAAGAAGCACAACTTAAGTCGAAAATGCAACAGGGACGGGAAAAGAAAAGGTTGATGAAACTTCAGCAAGTGCAGATTGTAGAACGAAAGGTCTAAGATTGGAATCAACTCGAGTACCCAAAAAAAGGGAACAGACGCAATGGATCAAAAACCCAGCGTCCCAGCCTAAATAGATGCTAGGAAAAAGAAAATCAAACGTTCCGATATGAAATTCCACTCCAGCCCGTCTTTCTACGATGCCGATTTGGAGCAGGATCCAAGCCAAAATCGAAATTTGCATCTAAACCGCTCTTCTAAATAAACCCCGCCGAAAGCACAACCCGTTTCTGTCAGGTCTCAACAGAGGGCAAAGATCGTATTTTTGGCAATTCCGCAGCAAGCAGCCAGCCCACCTCGAGATCCCACGAAACGAGAGAAATTTTTACGCGTCCAACAGGTATCCCCAACAATCACCGACGGAGCGATCCGTTCCCCGCAGTACCGAAGAAACCCGAGGAATCGAAGGCAGAGCAGGACGGAGCGAGTTACCTTGCGCGTGCGCAGGAACGACGGCATTCTCCTCCCTCGTCCCGCAGTTGCCCATCTTTTAATCCCCCTTCTCCTCTTCTCCCCCTCCTGCTTGCGATGCGGCTCTTCTACCTGTACCAGGGGCACCCCAGGCTCTCATTTTTGTTGCTTCATGCCGTCCGCGCGCGCCGAAAGAAGACGAGATAGATGGCGACGGCGAGAGCTGTGTGCGTTGGTTCCTCTTTGGTGAGGAGAGCAAAGAAAGCTGTGGAGTATGCTTGCTTCGTGTGCGCGCGCGAGGAACAAGGCAGCAACTTGGCAGGCGGGCAAGGCAGGAGCACCTCAGCCGTTAGAAGAGGAAGAGGGGGAGGGATAGATGAGCTGTGAGGAGCGTGAGTGTGATGACTACTGATGAGATTGTGTCAATGGTACGTACGGTGAGCCCGAGTACCGGAAGAAACCCAGGACAGGGGAGGTCATCGGTAGATTGTGTCTATAAAAATTTTAAATAGACAATTTATGACCGACGGCTCTATAATCGACTCTACGGAGCTGATTCTCCATCAGATTTAGAGGATCTGAAGCAAACTTTTATTTTTATTTATGAGAATTGAATCGTAGCTGATTTTATAAAGTGATTCTTTGAAATGAAATACTAAAAAGTTTGAAGTTGAAAAAAAATTGTATTTTTCTAATTATATAAAGTGATTTTTCTATCGTAATTCTTAATTTTATTTTTGAGAACAAAAAATCACTTTCAACCTTACTCAGATATTTGGAAAATTGTATCTAAAAGCACATTAAAGATGTGTTTTGCTGAGTTATTATTACTTTGACAAGTTGAGGTCCCTTCGAAACACTAAATTACAGGAACGAGGTGATCTGATTCCGCTGCGAAAGAAAAGCAAAATTTCCTTCGGATGAAAGCTTTGTTGGGACCCTGTCCCAACTGTTCCGTTGTGATAGTTAGCATGATCTTTTCACCTCTTTAAGGTCCGTTTATTTCATCTTCTCAGCTGATTTTTTTTAAGTTAAAAAAAGTTAAAAAAACTAAAAGCTGAAACAAACAAGATTTTAAAAATTTTGCTTTTGAAATGATGAAAAGCAAATTTTTGATAAAATAAATTAAAAGGTAGAAAATACATTTTAAACTGTTTTTCCTGACTTTTGATGTGTTGAAAAGCTAAAAGTATATTACAAAAATCAAAATTTAAATTTTATCAACTTACTTTTTCAACTAATCACTAACCAGTTTTTTGTAAAAACACAAAATCAAAAACCCAAACAAACAGAGCCTAATTCTGGTCTACAACGAGAAAATCGATTTTGGTGACCTTGCCCTTTAAGAGGATATTTCCTCTCGCTCGCCGTGTCCCACTTTTTGGTGACACTACTCCACAAAACTTTTGGGACACGATGTCATGTGAAGCTACAGTCACTTGATTGCATGTCAACAATAAAAACGGAAAGTAATCTATGCCTACAGTGACATCGATCTGATGGGCAGAAATTAAGCTATGGGGTCCTTGCACTCTACTGCTTCTACTGAATAAAGTCATGTGGTGATCTCCTTTGTTGTGGGTGTGCTGGCGGTCTCCTGCAATCCGTTCCACCGGTCGCGTAGGTAGCTAGGTTTTTATTTTGTACAGCTTGAGCTTGTTTTTCTTAATGTGAGGTACTCCCTTCTTCTTATATTATATATGCGGAAACTCCGGCAAAGTTCCCGAATCTTTCAAAAAAATAAAATAAAACTGTTGTCATAGCTTACATGGGCCACAGAGCCTAGTTTTCGTCATAACCGGAGCATAACTACATTGTTCAGTTTCTAATCTAAATGATGGAAGAAGCATGATGGAAAGGAAATTTCTTAAGCAGAGAGGAGAGACCAGGATTGAGAAGTGAAATAAGACTCCATTGAACAAGTGGAAGAAAGGACCACAGCAAGGCAGAAAACGATACTGGCATGGTGGTGGCCTGGTGTCGGCGATTCGCCCATGCTTATCGTGGCACGTGCAACTGCTGCTCCTGCATCGCTGCTGCCCCAGCCTGCTTGCCGCGCTAATCACCAGCAACAGGGGCCCTGGTCCTCCTCCATTGTTATCTGGGTGGCGTTTGAATCCGGTTGGATTCCAAGAATTAGAATAAAAAAATCTAGATAGTTTTTTAAACAAGTAAGTTTTTAGAAGATTTAAAATCCTGTAAAATCTCATGAATCTAAATATTATTTAAAATTTTATACTATAATGCAAATCAATATACTTAAAATAATAAAATTACGTAATTCTAACAACTGAGATTTTAAATTTTTGAAATTTGAGTTATAAAAATAAAAAAATCCAACTAAAATCTCATAATCCAAATGGTAAAGATTTTAGAATCTTAAAATCCGAATTTTAGAATCTAAGAATTCATAATCTGGATTGTTGGATTCAAACAGGCCCCTGATCAGCTTGATGAGCCTCAGTCAGCACTCATGAGCGCCCTCCTCCTCTTTCCTGAAACCGGATCCAAGCGGCACAAGCTTTTCTCGCTGCATGTGCGTGCTCCTCCTCCTACCCATGCAAAAGGAAAGGAAAGGAAAGGAAAGGAAAGGAAAAGAGGAGATCTTCTACCTTGGAATTAGCAAAAGCCACTGCTACTCTGGTGGAGTGTCACGTCGATAAAAGCTGCTTCTGCTGCTGCTCTGCAATCTGCATGCGAGGCAGCAGTGGTTTGCAGGCAAATTACAGTTACTCACCTGCCACTAACCGCATCTGCTCTGCCAAAGAGATTAACTAATCAGGTTCCCTACCGTAGAAGAGTGCTGATAGAATATCAGCACAGAAAGTGACGAACAAAACTGCCAGAGCTTAATGCGTGAACGAACAGCAGTGCCGCAATGATGCTGCTCAAGTGCTGAGCCTCCATGGGAACCGGGCACGGTTGTCGCCTGATTATCTTCATCAGCCTAAGGTGATAACACCACCCCTGATCTCATGGCTTTAAGCGGAGCTAATTTATTATGATTATTAGTAGCAAATACAACTATTCAAACCAAGGTCGATGCCTGCACAGGGCAGCGACGAAGCCGCCATTGAAAATTTACGTGCGCCTGCAGCCTGCACATGGTTGCAACTTTTCAGAACCATTGGGGTACGTTAATTACTCCGACGATATCATAGTTAACGGGTGGTAGTCTGTTAGTTAACGCCAAAAGCTCTTCTTCACTGGAGGCTTGGTTGTTTTTTTTCTAGGCCTCCCTCCTCCCTCCTCTGTCTGTTTAAATACGTGTTCAGTCCTACGAGTACGTGTAAGCAGATCTGCACATGCAATGGAGAGCCAAAACAATATAAGCAGATCTGCACATGCAATGGAGAGCAAAAACAATATAAGCATATCTGCACATGCAATGGAGAGCCAAAACAACATAAAATCACATTATTCGTCTACACGAAATGAAGAGCACCGAAACTGATGGTAGATATATCATTTCGATTCAGGCCGCCCGTACGTGCAGACGACGGGACAAAAGGAAGGCGACAGAAGAGGTGGACACACGGTCACAGTTGAGTGAGTGACCACCATGTGATAGAATCGGGCGTCAGTTGGAGGAAGATGCAGGCTGGATCTTCATCCTTGTCCCACGCCGAGGTGGCTCTAACTCTAATAAGGTGTTTACTGCTCGAGCCCTCCATTACCAAGGTGCTTTGTGAGTTACTGTCAAGGTGACAGAAATTTTGAAACGTACTGAAGGAAAGAAATCTGGATCCAAAACTGGTTCAAAACTCGACCAGTGAACATGGAAATCTAAGGCTTGTGGGGAGGACGCGCATGGCGATGAACGAAGCCTACCAAATGATTTCCCAAACAGAGCAAGCACTCCAGTCTGTCGACGCGGCTAGGCAGGCGTGCTCACAGGTCACAAGCCATAGCTACTCACTCATTCACTTCACCACAACTGCAGCCTGCAGGTCAGGACCCTAACTCCAGTCCCTGCAATGCAACTCAAGCATGTGATCCCCTGGGCATCACCAAGGAAACAGGAGGCAGGCGTCACGATACAAAACGAAGCCAAGCCGGCCCGATCATCCCGTCACACTGTCACAGGTAGGACGTCCCTTTCACGGGCAAGCCGGAGCAGAGTGGCGTCGACCGTTTGTCACGATTCAGTTACGGACAGATCCGTGTACCGTGTCATCAGATCCCAACGCGCCAACAAACCATGTTCATCCAGGTGTACCGTCGGAACAGTGTTGCTATCACCGACCCACACGTATCCGTCGGTCAATCTTGCGTCTCAACAATGCGGCAGAACTCGAGCAGGTTAAGGTTTGAGAGAGAAAAAGGACTGATTGAAGATGCACAATACTACTCCTACAGTGGAGGAACTCAGGAAGGGAATACCAGTGCTAGCAAATAGTTAAATCCGACTAAACGTTCATAGATTCATATTGCAATACAAAATTATATCATCAGAAGGGGAGAAAAAAACAATAGACTTGATCATATGAAACTCAGACGGCATTGGCAACAACCGTCAAAGGTACATCTGCGCTGATCAAGCTAGCAGTTCCTAAGCTATATCAGCAACACATCAAAGATACTGAGAACAATAAAGTAAAAAGCTGCGGGTAACCCCTCGGTTGCCTATGCAAAGGAAGTTCAACAGATCTAAGCAATAATCTTAAGGTCAGCTCGACAATTACTCTCCATTGATGAACTTTTTACTCTCATAGTACTTCTTCTCACTGGCTTCCTTCTTCTCATTCCGTTTCTGCATAAAGTACACAGCAAAATTGAATGCAAACCACACTAGATCAATGGGCACGACAAACCGACAGCACACCAAACTCCAAATCTAAGAACAAGTTGCTGAGCATTGCTTTACGAGAAAAAGATTGGTCCCAGGAAACCTTCCATATTTAATGCGCACATGCAAAGGATTCACTCAAGCGGTAACGCATCATCAGGATATCACTTTTTTACCTGGTAGGCTTCGTGGTTAGCAACTATCCTCCTGATAATGGTGCTTGTAGTAATATCCAAAGGACTCTCAAGCCTACGGTAAATGCCCATGGCCATTGGAACAGCATATGGATTCGAATCATCCTGGTAAATGCATAAGCAACAATTATTAGATATCAGTGCTGTACATTTGCATATCCAATTAAATAATTTTTGTAACCTGCATAAAGTCCATGTTCTCAGCGATTGTTCCATGGACAACTAGAGAAATATTGAATGTGGTAATCTGCATGGGAAAAGGAAGTTAGATAACTCCGGGCATACACATAATCTGATAATGATAATTAAAATTAAAGCAGGCGGTTATTTGCATGGACTGAGTATCAATTCATGGAACTTTCTAGGCATGCTATGAGACTAAATTAATATGTATTGATCCATGGACAAGAGCACATCGGCCTTATTTATATCTGCCACAACAAGTGGGATCTTTTTTTTTTAATATTGTACCTAGCCAGTCCCAAGCTTTATGTTTAACATAGCTGGTCCTAAGCTCGGATAAAGGAGTAAGATACTTCGACTATGCTTCCTAACATAGGCGGAGGTTCTACCTATGTTGCCACGACATAGCTAGTATCAAGCCCGGATAATTTTGTGGGATGTGTTAGGTGTGACGAGTCAACAACTATTTTAGTCATTCCCATGAAAATAAAACCCCAAAGAATTTCGTTGAGGCGTAACCCTCTTAGCGACGCGCTATGCCGAAACTCGGGTATGGTGGAAAATGAGCAAGGGTCGAGTTACCACATCCTTAGTGGTGCGTCGTATCGTGATCTGGATGCGGTGACAAGTGTGCAAAGATCGGGTCGTCGCATCCTTAGTGGCGCGCTACACCGTCGCCCAGGTGTAGTGGAAAATGAGCAAAGGTAAGCTTTGACTCGGCGGATGCGGGGGCTAAGGAAGCTAGTCGAGCCTTGTAAGTTGCGAGTAGTTAGTTAAAATGTAGGGTCGCTCTCGGGTAAATTTCGAGAGATAGTCGATGCTATGATTAGGCGACATGTGAATATTTTTTGTGTTTAGGAGACGAAATGGAATGGTCAAAAGGCACAGGAGATGGAAGATACCGGTTTCAAGCTTTGATACACGAGGACATTGACATAAAAAAATGGGGTAGGCATTGTGATCGGCAAGAGGTTTAAAGATGGCGTGGTGGATATCAAGAAGCAGGCACGGAGATAAGATTATTCTAGTGAAGCTGGTTATTGGAGATTTAGTTCTGAACGTAATTAGTGCTTATGCCCCTCAAATAGGTCTAGATGAGAGTGTCAAGAAGCAATTCTAGTAGAATTTGGATGCGATAGTTAGCAGTATGCCTATCGCTGAGAAGCTCTTTATAGAAGAAGACCTAAATGGGCACATTAGCTCTTCTAACGTAGCCTTTGAGAGGGTGCATGGTGGTTTTGGCTACGGGAGTACGAATCAAAAAGGGGAGGGAGTTTTAGACTTTGCCTTGACCTACGATTTGTTTGTTGCGAACTCCTGTTTTAGAAAGAGAGGCTCTTATTTAGTAACCTTTCAGAGTGGTTCTCACTTTAGCCAGATTGATTTTATCTTAGTAAA
Source organism: Zoysia matrella (assembly GCA_001602295.1). Lineage (NCBI taxonomy): Eukaryota > Viridiplantae > Streptophyta > Magnoliopsida > Poales > Poaceae > Zoysia > Zoysia matrella. Next base: position 24,439 of record BCLG01001994.1, read on the forward strand.
AAAAAAAGATAGACATGCTTGCTTAGACTGTAAGGTGATATCAGGAGAATGTGTGGTATCTTAGCATAGCTTTGTGGTTGCGGACTTTCACTTTCAGTTGCGCGCTCTACGGAGGAAGCAAATCAACGTGGAAATGACAAAGTGGTGGAGGCTTAAAGAAGATGCAGCACATACTTTCAAGGAAAAGGTTATCAAAGAGACCCTTTGACGGCAGGCAGAAGATGATATAAATGTTATGTGGTTGAAGATGGCCGTTTGCATTAGAAAAATAGCCTCAGAGAAGCTTGGTGTGACTAGAGGAGCTAGACGTGAAGTCAAAGACACATGGTGGTGAAATGAGAATGTCCAAAAAAATATTAAAAAGAAGAAAGAGTGCTTTAAGCGAGTACATCTTGATAGGAACGTAGTCAACATAGAGCAATATAAAATCGCAAAAAAAACCACAAAGCGAGCGGTGAGTGAGGCAAAAGGTCGAATGTTTGATGCTTTGCACCATCGACTAGGCATGAAAAAAGAGGAAAAAGACATCTATAAGATAGCCAAAAGCCGAAAGAGGAAAACTAAAGACCTCACCCAAGTTAAATGCATTAAAAATGAAGCAGGGCGTCTGTTAGTAAATGATAAAGGGATCAAAGATAGATAGAGGGAGTATTTCGCTAAACTCTTGAACGAAGATAGTAGGAGCTCATCCATTGAGTTGAATATCTCTTCCGATGACCTAAATAGGCATGTTGTGAGAAGGATTCAAGAATCCGAGTTAAAATAGGCCTTGAAAAGGATGAAAAGAGGTAAGGAGTTGGGTCCAGATGGGATTCACATTGAAGTGTGAAGATGTCTTGGGGATATAGCAATAGTTTGGCTCACCAAATTGTTCAATCTCATCTTCCGATCAAACAAGATGCCTGACGAGTGAAGTCGGAGTACTTTAGTACCGATCTTTAAGAACAAGGGAAATGTGCAAAGTTGTACTAACTATCGAGTGATCAAGTTAATGAGCCACATGATAAAGCTATAGAAGAGGGTTATTGAGTACCGTCTGCGAGGATCAAAGAGTCACCCAAAACCAATTTGGTTTCATGCCCGGAAGATCCACTATAGAGGCAATTTTCTTAATAAAGCAACTGATGGAAAGATACAAAGAACAGAAGAAAGATCTGCATATAGTCTTCATTGATCTAGAGAAAGCTTATGATAAAGTGCCTAGAAACGTTATATGGTGGGCATTGGAAAGACACAAAAGTCTCAACAAAGTACATTAATCTCATTAAGAATATGTACAAGAATGTGGTGACAAGTGTCCGAACAAATGATGGAGACACCGATGAGTTTCTAATTAATATAAGACTGCATCAGAGGTCTTTTTACTTTGGTGATGGATGAGATCACACGAGACTTACATAAGAATATTTTTTGGTGTATGCTCTTTGCGGTGCGGATGATGTGGTGCTAGTGGATGAGAGCAGGATAGGGGTGAACCAGAAGTTAGAATCATAGAGACATGCTTTAGAATCAAAGGGTTTTAGACTTAGTAGGTCTAAAACAAAGTATATGAGGTGTGATTTCAGTGCTACCGCAGTCGAGAAGGGAGATGTTAGACTTGATGACCAGGTGGTACTCAAAAAGGACACTTTCTGTTATTTGGGTTCAATGTTGCAAAAAAGATGAGATATTAATGAGAATGTAAGTCACAGAATTAAAGCCGGATGGTTGAAGTGGCGTCAAGCTTCTGGAGTCCTATGTGATAGTAGGGTGTCTAAAAAACTCAAGAGTAAATTCTATAAGACTGCAATTCGTCTTGCCATGTTTTATAGAGCAGAGTGTAGGTGACATGTCTAACAGCTACACGTAGACGAAATGCGTATGTTGAGATAGATGTGTGGCCACACGAGGAGAGATCGTATTCGAAACGATGACATATGAGAGAGATTAGAAGTGGTACCAGTTGAAGAGAAACTTGTGCAGCATCGTTTGAGGTAGTTCGGACATATTCAACGAAGACCACAGGAGGCACCGGTTCGTAGCGGAATGGTAAGTCGGCCAAACGGTGTGGAGAGGCAGAGTTAGACCAAACTTGACTTGAGAAGAGTCTGTGAAGAGAGATCTGAAAGATTGGAATATCGCCAAGGAGCTAGCTTTGGATAGAAGTTCGTGGAGATTAGCAATTCACGTGCCTGAACCTTGATTGCCGGTTGTTCGATCCTTTTTAGTTGTCTCTCGGGGTTTCATCTCTAGCCTACCCCAACTTGCTTGGGACTAAAGGCTTTGTTGTTGTTGTTGTATTGTACCTAGAGCTAAAAGCAGACAGTTTTCCTCTTGCTTATTTTGCAAGAAGTTTGATAAAAACCCAAGAGGACGTGAGTGTTGAGACTCTTCCACTGCGCGAGGCCTGCCCTTCTAATTTGGGCATTTTGATGGCACAGAAAAAAAATACCATGTTACAGATCTTACGACAAATGCATCTCTTATTGTCTCGAGTTACGTTCAAGGAATTACCTTAAACAGATACAACATGTATCTTGTATAAAAATTAATATGGTTAAGAACAGGAAAGATAACTTACCATGTCTTTTGAAATATTCCATGGTGCACCAATGATCACCTCATCAACATAACGGCAAGCCAAAACACTCAAACTTCGCTCATGGAGATTCATGATTGGGCGATGCCGTCCTCGCGTTGAACTGGCAATAATAGTAAATACCAATTTATAGGTTGAATGCTAATTAAAGAATTCATAAGGGATGCCTGACAGTAAATAAGGCTGTTGAGGAGTAATTTAAGTCATAATAATTAAAGAGAAGAACAAAGAAGAAACCAACATACTACCTTATGGTCTGATCTGTGTGAATGCCCACAAGCAAAAAATCTCCAAGCTCTCGAGCAAGTCGCAATATCTACGTGGAAGAAACTATAAATACAAGAATGTTTGGATCACTATGTTTTGGAGATGGTAAATTTTATATGCTTTCTTACAAAAACTGAAAAGGCAGGAAAAGTGCAGCTGACATAGACAGATGGTGTGGGTGGGCGAGCATCTGAAAATGATTCTCATTTACCTCAACATGTCCAGCATGAAATAGATCAAATGCACCATCTATGTAAACTATCCGAGAATCTGGTCCTGGACCCTGCATTGGGAAAGCCTACAGTCAACATAATGAACAAGAGGCCACATTCCAAGTTTCAGCTCTATCTAGTAAATCAATGCTGCCATTGCAAGTTTCTAAGAACTGAAATTATGCTAAAGCAAATGGTATGTTGCGCTCATGTGGTCAACAGGTGAATAAATGTGCAGCTGATCTCACCATCATATTGGTTTTGTTCTTATAGTTCAATCATAGTATGACTGTATACCCAACCCCCTCCCCCCCTCCCCCCCCAAAAAAAAAAGAAAGATCATGGAGTTGATGTATTAACGTGTGTGAAATTGCAGAAGTGATACCCTGCTGTTTGAGAACTGAACTATTCGCCTAGATGTAGGAAGAAAATGAGATACTCTAGTCCCACTTCCAGATCCACCATCATCAATTTTCTGGCCATGTCCACTGCTGAACTGCCTCTGTAACGACGAGTGATTGTGGACATCAGAAGATGACCGCTCTCTAACACAAAGAAGCATTCTTCCTGTCATGTTGAAATGCAGGATCAACAAGAGTATTAAAATTTTCCATCAACATAAATAAGTTAAGGTATACTTGTTGGAGAAAAGATATTGGAGGATTGCTGCATGGTTCAACCAAAACTTAGATATAACTTGGAACATAGAGCTCGAACCTATATATTCATAGTTCCACACTTCTAAAAGAAGGAAATACTAAAGCAGAATTAATACCAACAATGTCTGTTGTCGACACTCCCTCCGTCCTCTTAATCTGCTTATACCGGCCAGCCTTTTTGGCAAGGGCATACGCATCAGTACCATCAGGTAGCAAACAGGGATCATCACCATGGATAATGTAATCAATGTTATACTCATTGAATAGCTTGTTCATGAACTCTTCAGTTATGGCATAAGGTGCATCTGGAATGATATCATCTACCCATTTCACAGCACCGACCATTATCATTCTGTATGGTCAAAAAGGGAATCATAAGAAAAATAAATCAGTACATATAAGAATTCAAGGGGCAACAAATCTGATAATCCCTGATTATCCAGAATCCAGATAACCAGGAGCACAACATCAAACTAGCCTAAAGTTCCACAGAGCCAAAGCATAGGTAAGATCATCATAAACTTATAGAGGATACTGAAAGCCCTAAAGAAGATCAAATTGTACTGATCAAATTGCAATCAACGTAGATCCTCCTAACCACCCCAATTCGATACATCCCGCAAGCATGAAGTATGAAGAAAAAAAAATTCCTTCGCACACAATCTGGACAAAGATTGAAATTTTAATGACAAGCATAGTTGGTCTGCACAAAAGAGTTTGCCCATGAACAAGCAAAATAAATACTAGCAGCAGTTTCCCAGAAATTTGAAGCCGACGAACGACTGGATTACAGCATAATTTGAAACCTAGTGCGGAGGCTATGCAATAAAAATTATTACTTTCAGAGACCTTTTTTTTTTGTTGAAAGGAACTTTCACAGTCAAAAAATGATCAAACTATTATAGAGCGCCGAAGTCACATAACCATGTGGTACAATTGCACCCCACGTTACATGAGAGAACACGAAACTGGATACGAAATGTGAAATCAAAGGGTTTGGGCGTACCTCTCGTGCATCGGCGTGACCGGCGGACCCTTGTTAGCCTTGATCTCCTCATCACCGATAACCCCGACGATGAGCTCGTCGCCGAGTGCGCGCGCCTGCCGCAGCGCGTTGCAGTGCCCGTAGTGCATCATGTCGAAGCACCCGTCCATGTACACGCGCACGGGGCGGCGCCGGCGCCGCCGGAGCCGCCGCCGGAGCGCGTCGAGAGGCGGCAGCGACGGGATGGACACAGGGCCGGCGAGGTGGAGCACGAGCACCGACGCGCCCAGCACGATGCCGCCGAAGACGCACGCCGCCAGCGTCCGCGCGCTGCAGCCGCTCCCCGCCTCCATGGAGCGGTACAGGGACGTCGCTGAGGGGTGGGAGCGGGCTGCGGTGCGCGGGAGTGAGCGGGATCTAGGGTTAGGTGTCGCGGCGTGCAGCCGAATGGCGTCGCGCCAGGGAGGTGAGGGAGGGAGGGGGCGAGCAAGCGAGCGGTGGTGGCGGCGAGGCGGGGAAGAATGCTCTGGTGCCTCCGAGCAAAGAGGGGTTCCGTTCGTGTGGGAGCTCCTTGTGTGACCGTAGCGAAACCGCGTGGGACCACATTGTCAGTAAAGTGAGGATTATCTGGTATCCATGACCCCACGTGTCATCGTAACACCCTAGAGCCATCGTCATGTTTGATTACTGCAAGAATCCAAGCATTCCTTCTTTTTGTTGGTACAAGGTTTACAAAACGGGTTAAAACCGGCCGGTTTTGTGGTTTTTGATGCAATCGATTCGATTTAGAAAGTCGGTCGGTTTTTGGTTTAATAAATTTTAAAAATTTTAAAAATTAAAAAAAATTAAAAATTCGAAAACTGGTCAAACCAGCAAATAAACCAGTCAAAACGGCCAGTAAACTGAAAAACCGATGGAAAAACACTCGAGCCGATTTGATTTTAAATTCAAAAACGGTAATCCGATAAAACTGGCCGATAAACCAGAAAACCAGTCGATAAATCGATAAAACCGATCGGTTTTCTCTAAAAATTTTGATTTTTAAATTTGTCTGGTTTTCACAGTTTACTGTGACGGTTTTTTCAGTTTTCACAAAAATCAGTCAAACCAGACCAGTTTCTGAAACCTGGTTGGTAGTACAAATTCAATTCAATATTTCAAATAGTAATTGTCAAGGATATTTGATTCTCCTACAACACCGGATATGCTCTGGACAGCACGCGGCAAAAAGCATTAGATGCCCAAGCATGTACAGGAGCTCCATTGAAAGCGAAATACGCTGAGAAGAAATATCGTCGTAGAGATGGCTTTACTTTCGGCTAGACGTGACCCTTTCTTATTTTTTTTAATTATATTTGGCTTATATATATGGTCGAAATTACGAGTAATAGCACAGAGTATATGTATTCTATCTTAAATTCAATTAGGATGGAATTTGAAGGACAATCCCCTCTCGTTTAACCATATTTTATCGAAGATGACTAAGGATGCGAAAATATTCAATATTGCTGTCAAACCTCTGCGTACATCTTTGACACATGTCCAGTGTTTGACCTCTCGGCAAGTACGACCGCTTCCTATGCATCTGGATTTTCCTACACGTCTGCATCTGGATCTTTGAAGATGACCAACACAAATTAGAGAGCTCTTCCAAACATCGTGATTTCAATGGGGACCTGGAAATGTCGTATGCCCTGACACGTCGTTGCTTCTGTATCAACATCTACTACTAGATTGACGGACAGATCATTACAGAACCAAGGATACTTCATCACGCAAGAGTCAAATTAGTGGAACAGACCACAGCCTCCAGGCAAAGCTTCGATCAGGCGTATGCACGTCTCCAGGATCATACCAACAATGGGTAACTCCATGCTAGATCTTGTACAACAAACTAAATTTACAGCATGCTCTACGCAAATCCGCACCAAGATAACAGTGAATAAACAAATAGGTTGCAATGCCGGTCTCTTCAAATGTCAGTCTGAAACTAAAGTGCCATCTCCGCCTGAAGTTCAGTCAGTTCAGTTACGTCACTGGCTTGTTTAGTCGAGGATGTCCCTTTTGCTGCTTGTTGAACAGGCGCAGATAGCCTCACCGGGGGTTCAGGCAACTCTTCATAAAGCTCTTCCTCCTCCAGATCTTCCAGCTCTGCTTCTAGCTCATCCTGGTCAGGGGAAAAAAAAAAAACTCAAAGCCCTTGAGAAAATAGGATTGGCGTGTACTTTTATCTTCCAGCACACAAATCATTTCGGTGAACTTTTTTTAGATTATATGAACATGCAATCCTTTCAAAGTAAAAAGTCGTTTAGATTATATGAATATGCAATCCTTTTAAAGTAAAAGTCCAGAAAAATAGTACCTCATCAAAGTCAGCAGATGCACCGACTGGCACCGAGAGTGCCTCCTGTATCTGCTTCATGTTTTCTGTCTGTTCGTTTACCTCTTCAATGGCATTTTCAATGTCATCAATATTCCTGTTCAAGAATTACCATAGGCAGTTCATCCAAGTATTCATTTCATTACATAGTTCATGAAATGGGCAATGCATCAGAAGTTTATAAGCACAAGAAAAAAAAAGATGAAAATGGAAGGCCAGGCACTTGGATAGAAATATGGGATCAAGACTAAAATGTCATTGCACAAGTGGAATAGTAGAAATGATAACCCTTTCAGATTTGATGTATAGCAGCTTAATAATCCATTTCAGTAGGGAAAAAAGGAGGGAAATAGGATCTTACAATGAGTTCTGAATAGCTTTGACAGCAGATGATCCGGAGCGCAAAGCATCAACAGTGTCTGTAGTTGCCTTTGCACTTTCTAGCATAATAATCTAATGGAGTAATGTCATATCAATTTGATGTAACCGTTATAAGATCTAAATGTGTAATGAAGATCAAAATTTTATCCTATGCTACCTGGTCATGAACTCGTAATTGAAAATTTGATAGCTGCTCAATTTGTGTCTCGTATAACTTCTTTTTCTTCAGACACTGAATTGCAGCTGCAAGAGATGAGAAGGTATTTCTCATACATGCTGAGTAACAAATGCTGAAAGGAAACACAATCATAATGAAATAATTTGTTGGTGAATTATGTGCAATACATAATATCAAATGTTGGTTCTTGACCAAAATAAAATATGGGAACAAATAGTGTGCTCATTATAATCCTTTTAGTAGCAAAGCTTTTGAAAATTAAAAAAAAAATATATCAAATTTGGCAACTTGTATAACTGTGATACAAAGTTCCCATATTCAGTAAAGGAATGGAAAACAGACAAATACACTTACCACTTTTGTTCTTCGCTTTTGTATAATCCTTGGCCTTTTCAATTTCTGCAGAACTCTTTTTCTGAAGGAAGCTCTCTTTCTTCTCCAACATTTCTAGAGTCTACATGCATGAACAGTAAAAAAAACAACATGATGTAGATTGAGGGGTGTGGCAGTGTGCAGCCACAACTTGATACAAAAACAACAAAACAAATCATAGGTAGATTCGGCATCAGATGTTATACTTTATTACGTCAATACAAGATCACGTGCTGAAAAATTTTCACTAGCGCCCAATAATACAGCTGACTTATCTTGAATCTATCACCTACCCAGATGCTAACTAATGGTCATTGGTCAACATGTACAGCTAGTGGCAGCTTTCTCCAAGAAAGACTAGTATTGTGTTGTTCTCTACCACTGTGTGTTTCGAAACTTCATCAAATGCAAAAAAGCTACATGATCAAATTACAGCCTTCATCTGATATGAAGATGGATATCATTGTTTCATGAGATTGCTTTTAACATTTCACTTATGTAAAACTTTTTTTTTTATTTTCTTTGTATATACAAAAATTGCTGATATTTCACATCTAAACTTTTTCACAGAAGAAATTTTTTTCTAAAGCTCACTGAATTGTAAATCCCACAAGCCAGCATAATCATTGTGAACAAAAAAAAATTTATAGGGCTCCATTGCTAATATACTACTACTACTCGAGAAACAAAAGCATTTGGAAAATAAAGTTCAAGAGCAGCAAAGACAAACAATGAGTCAGGCACAGGGGATGAAAAACCTCATGGAGCCGATCCAAAGTGGGCAGAGCAGAGGAGGCAGCCTCCTTCTTCTTCTTGCTCTTAGTTTTTGGCAGCAATTTCTTCAGCATCTTCTCGCCTCTCCTTCCTGATTTTCACTTTAGTATGCTGCTGGCCTGTGTATGAAGGAAGAGGTGGATGATGAGTTGGGAATGGCCTCCTCAAAGGTGAAGGGGAAGAGGGGAATATGTGCTCAGAAAAGTTTCCTTGAGAATAGTAGTTAGAAAACGAAGGAAGACAGGAGGACTTGCCTGCTCATGAAAAAGATCAATGATGTCACTATCCAACAATACATGCTCTATGCTTGAAAATATGGTTATTTATGATACTGACCTGTTTTAATTAAATAAGATCTAATTTTAAAAGGGGACATAAACAAAATAAAACAAAATATTCTATTCATGTATAGAGAACTGAAGTTTTTGTTCCAAAAAGGGAAAATCATATTTTGCTGTTAGTTCAAGTCTTGAAAACATGCATCTCATAATCTCATTTCGGAGCAATCGCTGATGAAATGGAATAAAATGTATGTGAAAGGTGAACATCTACTTTGGTACGTAACATCATTTCACTGTAGTGAAAGAAAAAAAATTGGTGGCAGTTGTAAAGCGTAAGGTCTCCACTTGACAGAAATAACAGTTTCAGCATACAAGAAATATCTGTAGCAGGTACGTTGGATTAGGTCGGCCTAGCAACCTATATGATTTGGCACCTTGCTATGCTCAGTATTCATATCGTCAGCTAACAACGGCGAATCCTACATCATAGCACTTCATTCGTTTTACTTGAGACAAAGTTTCTGAAGTAAAGTCTGAGATCTTGTTTTCTTTTTATGACAAGTAGTTGAGCTGCCCATTGCTTCTTATCATCTATGCTTTAGTAGCTTTTAAGTGGCTAAATAGATGCATCGCACATTGCTAAATTGTTCGCACAACTAAGAGCATGATAAAGGCATTCTTTTTCCATTTCTTCTGAAAGAAACCCACTTTTTCCCCCAAAGAAAAAAGGGTCGCCAGATCGGAATCATTTTCAGCACCTTTTCTCCAGTTAAACTGCGCGATTACCTCTAAAGGCCTCTCTTTTCAAAACCGAGAGCCATAGTAGAGTGCATATGAAGCGCACGAAGCTACAAATCTACAAGTTCCTGTTCCGCTGATAAAAATGCCCGCAAGCAAAGATGCAAAGCCTGTACTAACGCAAACGGACTCACTACACATGCATGCGCAGCGGGATCTCCGAATAAATCGTCAGAGAGAGATGGAGAACTCAGGATTAGTACCAGAAGCATCCGGACCACAACCGTGACACCACGGACCGCCCTAGCTCCGGCGGCAGCCGCCAACCACGACCGCCATTCTACTTCCACTGCCAAAGAACGGAAAATGGAAATGGGAAATACGGCAGCCTTTTTTTTTTCCGATTGGAAATAAGGAATCCTTCTCCTTGGACGGCGAAAACTTCAGCCCGTTTTTCAGTCTAAATCGATGGGCTGGCCCAAGTTGGCAGAAACAAGTGGACCGGCCTAATCCGGTAGAAACAAAGGCAACGATGGGCCACGATTCCCTGTTTGCTTCCCAATGGACTGGGCTTCTGGCGGCGAGGCGTTCTGATCGCGTCCGAGCACCGTCAGCCCACCCAGAAATTGGAATCCAAATTTTGGGCCTAGTTAACCGCGCGTACCAATTGAGCGGCCCAGTTCCGCGCCAGTGCCAGGTGGTTGTCGCCATTTTAGGCCCAGTTCCGCGCCAGTGCCAGGTGGTTGTCGCCATTTTACACCGAGACGCTCGGACATATTACCGTTGAACCCGCCGGAAGCTGTCCCAGATGGTTGCCATTTTACAGGTGAACCCCCCGTTTTAATGGAAATAGGAGGAGAAAGCTTAGAACTTTGGTCCTCTGCTTCGCAACCGTGCCAACCAGAGTGGCCGCTGGATGAGCTTCTTCGTATACGGATGGCAGAGGCAGAGGCAGAGGCAGAGGCAGTGCAGGGGTGCACCACCGGAGTTGACGCAGCACGGCACAGCTTGGACGGAGCGTGCGAACCGGAGGCGAAGATGCTTGGCCGAACACGAGTCACATGCATGCCACTGCCCATTCGAGCAAAAATAGCAACGCATTCCGTCGCGTCGATCACCACCCGATTTCTCTCTCTCTCTCTCTCTTTCCCGGCACCGGCATCGATCGATCGATCAGTGAGTCGTCGCCGGAGACGAGAGAACGACGATGGCGACGACGGCGATGAGGGACCCGCTGGTGGAGATGTGGCACCATGTGATGTCGACGGACAAGACGCACCTGATGTGCTTCTACCCGAGCAAGATCACCATGACCGGCATCTGGACGGGCGACAACCCGCTGGACTTCTCCCTCCCGCTGCTCCTGTTCCAGATCCTCCTCATCACGTGCACCACCCGCGCCGTCGCGCTCCTCCTCGCCCCGCTCCGCCTGCCGCGGTACATCGCGGAGATCCTCGCCGGGTTCATCCTCGGGCCGTCCGTGCTCGGCCGCATCCCGCACTTCACCGACGTCGCGTTCCCCATCCGCAGCCTCTTCGTCCTCGACTCATTGTCGCTCCTCGGCCTCATCTACTACACTTTTACCATCGGCGTCGAGATCGAGCTCAACACCATCCTCCGCGCGGGTGTCCGCAGCTTCTGGTTCGCCGCCGCGTCCACGCTCCCGCCCTTTCTCGTCGGCGCGGGCACCGGCTACCTCGCGATAAGTACCGATGCGTCGAGGAAAGTTAAGGGCCAGTTCCTCAACAGCCTCTCGTTCCCCGTCTTCCTCGGCGCGACTTTCTGCTCCACGGCGTTCTCCGTGCTCGCGCGCAACATCGCCGAGCTCAAGCTCGCCGGCACCGACGTCGGCCAGCTCTCCATCTCTGCCTCGCTCATCAACGACACTTTCGCCTGGGCCGGGCTTACCGTGGCCACGGCGCTCGCCCACGTGCGCTACGGCATGTTCCCCTGCATCTGGACGCTCGTCTCCGGCGTTCTCATCTTCACCGGGAGCTACCTCATTGTCAGGCCCATGCTCCTGCGCCTGGCGCGCCGCGCCTCCGAGGGAGAGGTGGTCACCGAACTGCAGGAGTGCTCGATGCTCATCGGCGTCATGATCGCCGCGCTCGTAGCTGACGCCAGCGGCACGCACGCCATATTCGGCGCCTTCGTGTTCGGCCTCGCCGTGCCCAACGGGCCGGTCGGCGTGGCACTAGTGGAGAAGGTGGAGGACTTTGTGATCGGCATGTTGCTGCCGCTCTTCTTCGCCATGAGCGGCCTCCGCACAGAAGTCGCCAAGGTGACCAGCATGCACTCGGCGTTGTTGCTGATGATAGCTGCAATCGCCGCGGCGATCCTCAAGGTGGCCGCCGCAGTCGGCGTGGCCGGGGCGACCGGGATGCCTCTGCATGACGGCACGTCCATCGGGCTGCTCCTCAACACGAAGGGCATCATTGAGCTCGTCATCCTCAACATCGGAAGGAACAAAGGGATCCTGAGCGACCAGACGTTCACGGTACTCGTGTTCATGTCGGCGCTTACCACCGCGCTGGTGACGCCGTTCCTGGCGATGGTCGTGAAGCCGGCACGCAGGCTGGTGTTCTACAAGCGCCGCACCATCGGGTGGCCGCAACCGGACGCCGAGCTCCGCGTCCTGGCATGCGTCCATGTGCCCCGCGACGTCCCCGGTCTCGTGGCGCTCCTCGACATCACCTCGCCGTCGAGCCACTCGCCGATCGCCGTGCACGCGCTGCACCTGATCGAGTTCGCCGGCCGGGCCTCGGCACTCCTCCTCATCAACGCGTCGGCGCCAGCGTCTTCTTTCTCGTCCCCCGATCAAGCCTCCGCGCACGGGGGGCACAGCCAGGTGGAGATGCAGTACAAGCACATCGCCCACGCGTTCATGGCGTACGAGGAGAACGCGGACGGCGTGTCGACACGAACGTTCGCGGCCGTCTCGCCGTACCTGTCCATGCACGACGACGTGGCTGCCGCCGCGGAGAACCAGAACTCGGCGCTGATCCTTCTCCCGTTCCACAAGCACCGGCTCGTGGACGGCGGCCTGGAGGTGTTCCACCCTGCGATCCAGTCGCTGAACGCCAACGTGCAGCGCTTCTCGCCGTGCACGGTGGGCATCCTCGTGGACCGCGGGCTAGGCGGCGTACCCGGCGCTGGGTACCGTGTCGCGGCGCTCTTCTTCGGCGGGCGAGACGACCGGGAGGTGGTGGCGCTGGCGACCCGCATGGCGCTCAACCCGGGCATCGACCTAACAGTCCTCCGTTTCGTCCAGAAAGGCGGGAGCTTCACGGCGAGCGAGTTCGACTCGCTCAAGGAACGCAAAGCGGACGACGGGTGCCTGCGCGAGTTCCTGGACCGGACCAAAAACGTGGGCGGCGGCGCGGCGGTCGAATACAAAGAGCGCGGGGTGTTCAACGCGAGCGAGATGGTGGCGCACATACGGGAGCTGGAGGCCGCGGGGAAGGACCTCCTGGTGGTGGGGAAGACGCCGGGGTTGTCGGCGCTGACGGCGGGGATGGCGGAGTGGAGCGAGTGCCCAGAGCTAGGACCCATCGGCGACCTCCTGGCGTCCAGGGACTTCCAGACCACGGCATCCGTGCTGGTGATCCAGTCCTACGATAGGGCGGTCATTGGAGCTGTGACATTGTCGACGGAGCTGGGCCTCGGCGGCGACGCCCTGCCCCCGACGGCGAGGCCGCCACGGCGAGCTCGTTATTAGGCATAGTTGCTTTGACAGTTAGAGTTTTGCATCGGCAAGAATTTATTAGAAATAATTTCGTTTTTTTATCATTAATCAGTTTCTTGCTCCCCGGAGTGTCCATCGGCAGCTGTAGCAAATCTCTGTACATTTGGTACATGGTTCTTGTCCTGACAAGTTCAAAAATTTGCTGCATTCCTGAAAAAATGGAATTGTTCGTATCCAATGTGCCCATTAATTTATCTGCTACGTACTACCTCCGTTCTAAAATATAAGCATTTTTAAATTTAGATAAGATCAAATTTTATAATTTTTACTAATAATATTTAAAAGTTACAAAATTTCTAATATTTTTTTATGAAACCTTATTTCATATTGAATTAAAAAATATAATTTTTATATGATAAAACATTATTAATTTTACATTATTTTATAATTAAAGTGATAATAGTTTGACTTTAACTAAACTTAGAAATTTTTATATTTTGAAACGGAGAGAGTAAAATTTCTTGATGCCATATAGGCAGCAATACTGCTGAACCTGAAGACACATTTTCTCCGCAATTCATTCTGAACTCACACAAACACGTGCGCATCAACTTTGCATATAGTTGTGCGGTGAGCCCTATCTTCATCACCTTCTTTTTTACCTCTTAGCATGGGCAGTTCCCAAACTTAAAAATTTCCTGTCCTGAATCCAACAAGCGCATATATGGAAGAACCACTTCAGGACATTCAGGATTGGTATAGCTTTAATATTTTTCCTGCATTCAGGAAGATGAACTTCGTTTCAGCATTATGAGTATTGCTTCCAAAAAAAATCAGCATAATGAATCCGAGAAAAGTCTACCTTTTGCTCTGTGGTTGCGAGTGCATATCGTTGCTGACTCCCTACTGCTTCCATCCGTATATTTTTAAACATAAATAAGTCCGGCATGCTCTGTGGTCTTGTCGTACCAACAGAGTATATTTTTAAACATAAATAAGTTAAATTATATATATTTTAAATATAAATTTTCAGAAAATGGTAAATGGATCGAGCGAGCCATGCTAGACACGAGATTCAATAGTGGGCCTGACCGGGCCAGCTTAAACGGGTCAAGCCAACAGGCATGCAGTCAGGCCCAAGCAAGGCACAGCCCATGCCGGACTTCGGGCCAGCCTGACTTGTCTAGCCACCGGGTCCGGCGGTGCTCGTGCTGGACCAAAACTGTCGGACGTCCTGCTGGCTCGTTTAGCCCGACCGAGCTGGGCAGGTATACACACGAACCTAGCCGTTGGCTAACCAACAACGCAGAAAGGCTGGTCAGAGAAGGCACACTCAAGACTGTCCACTCCGACCGAACCAAAGCAAGCTTGTAGAGATAATATAGCTCTAAACAAGAGTAGACAAACATGCTGCTCCTACAAACAAGTCTTCTCTGCAGCATGCAATAACTGGAGACAGCATGCAAGTGTAACGTCACAGGGGGCAGGTACGCGGGGTGGTGTGCATGAGAGGCTCGAGCAAGTGTACAAGGAGAACGGAGCAGAAGGGAGCTCGGATCAAGGTGGCGCGGGAGTGCGAGGGACAAGGGGAACACGATGGACGGACGCGTCAACCACTGCTTGCTTGCTTGCTTGTTGCACTGGTCGATGAATGATGCTGCGCGCCTTAGCTGCTTGCACAGGAACAACCCGTGATCGATCGATCTCTCTGCAAACTAAAAACCTGCCTCGGAAGTCGCGTGAATGCTGTGGACAAGTGTACATCAATTTGTTCCAGGACCAAATAAAATACTCACACCATTTTATTGCCTCAGGAGTAGTAAAGGATTTTCTGTCGAAAGAAAATTGTTACTGCTAGCTGACCAATCAAAATCGCATTCGTCCTGCAGGAATGAAGGCACGAAATGAGGGCTCCAATAATATGGTCATGATGCGGGCAGTCCTCTCCTCTCATCATCTCGGACAGGTGCACGCAGGGCTCAGGAGTACTACTGGCAAGTTGCTTGAGGCGACGCCCTGCGTGTCTATCTGTCTGGTGCTTGTGGCACGGCTCGCACTGAACCGGACTGCTCTTGCTGTGCCCGCGTGTCGTTTGGCTCCCAGGAAGCACATGCAAGGGCAGCTGTTGTACGCAATGGTTTCCAATGACCGCCGGCGATGGCGTTTGGCAGGTCGACACAGGAAGGAGGAGGAAGACCGATCGATCGGGTCCGTCGAGTAGAGAGGGTCCTTGCACGCGTGGCTGGTCGTGTGTATTCCTGATAGTCTGATAGATACAGATATAGATACAGTAGATAGATGGAGTAGATACTGATAGATAGGAGTACAGTAGATAGATATAGTAGTACTACAGTGGATTTTCCTGATTAATTCGTCGGTCGAAATTACAGAGAAACTTTTGGACTATGTTGATCGTGTGTACATGTTCCAGACACGGACGTGGTTCCAAGAAACTAAATTAAACAAAGCGAGATCGTGCATGCATGAAATGCCACCAAAAATGGCACTGTGATGTAGGAGTACATGATTGTGCAGTCCCGATAAGATCCATTCCGCTTCTACTGCTTGTCTCACCGAAATAAGCGGCGTTCTGTCCAAGACCGGGGTGCGGCCGAGATTGACATTTGTGCACCTTCTACCCGTCGATCAGCATGCAGACGTAACCACTCGACTAGTAGCCATTCCTAAGCAGCAGGTTGTCGTCTCCTTAGTTTTCCTTCCCCTGCTCGCTGTCAACTGTTATTCGATAGATTATAATTATGCGCCGAGAGAGGAAGAAGTAGCTGAATCAATGGTTACATGCAAGGCGCAGTGCTATATGAGAACCAACATGCTTGGGCACGCCGCATGCCAACAAAGATGTACTACTATCCACCCGTGATCCATCAATCGCATTGTAGTAGTCGCCCCTACACTAGTTGTCTGTTGCCGGCTGGTGCTAGCATATATAGCGTGCATTGCTTTGCTGACCATGCTGATTGCTGCATCTCGTTTGCCCTGCTCTTCTGCTCCTGTATGTATTTTTCCACTGTAGTATCTCTATATATCGTGCACCTTTCATTCCTTTATACTCCTATGTTCCGTCGTAAAAACATTAAGCAAACATATCAAGAAATACTATAACAATACTATATCTGAGAAAGATCCCAAATGAGACCTTAAATAAGTTTTAGAGAATTCTTACGGCGCTATGGCACCACATGGTAGATCGGGTGGGATTCTCTTAGGAGTCGATTTCTCTGTATTTGACATTGGCTCTATTTTTTAAAGAGAGTTTTTTTTAAAAAAAATTCATGCTTAGGGACAAAAATGATGGTTTTAAGTGGGTACTTTATTCAGTTTATGGACCAGCACAACAGGAACATAAAAAAAGATTTCTTTTAGAGTTAGCTAACTCTTGCTCTCATGAATCACTCCTCTATATTATTAGAGGTGACTTCAATATAATGAGACATGCAGCACAAAAGAGCACAGATAATTTTGATTCTAAATGGCCGAATATTTTTAATATGGTCATAGAAGTGCTTAATCTTTAAAAAGATTAAAATGTCTAGTCGTTAATATACATAGGCAAGTCATGGAGATGAGCCTATTTATGAGAAGCTAGATAGAGTCCTTATAAGTACAGAATGGAAAGAGAAATTTTCACTATCAATTGTATAAACAAGAGACAGAAGCTAATTCGATCATACCCCTCTCCTGCTTAACACAAGTTCTTCTACACATAGTAACAGTCAACCTGTTTTCAAATTCGAAAGAGGTTGGTTCTTTAGAGGTGGTTTCTATACCATGGTCGCAAATATTTAGCAATCCGAAGTTAGAGGTAAAACTCCTATGGAACAATGGCAAAATAAAATCAGATCCTTACGGAAATATCTTAGAGGATGGGTCAAAAATACGGCAAAGATTTATGAAAATGAGAAAAAGAAGCTTATAGCCATGATCGATTCATTGGACAAAAAAACTGAAAATGAATCTTTACTAGATCATGAGATAAAGTTGAAACATTATCTTAAAGAACGCTTAGTTCATTTACTACGAGAGGGGGAAATTAAATGGTATGAGCCATCCAAAGTAAGAACGTTGCTGGAAGGTGATGATAACACCAGATTTTTCCATTTAGTTGCTAATGGAAAGCGCCGTAAACAACACATCTTCCAACTAGAACAAGAAGAGGGGGTAATAATTGGTGATGAAGAATTAAAATCCTACATTACAACATATATAAAAATTTATTCGCCCCCCCCCCTCCCGAAACAAACACTTCACTATGTTGTAAAACCAAACAGAGGATCCAACAAGTTAGTGAAGAAGAAAAATGAGTTTCTAATAGCACCTTTCACAGAACAAAAAGTAAAAGAAGCTATTTTTCAAATGGAGCATAATAAATCTCCCGGTTCAGATGGCTTTCCGGCAAAACTTTATCAAGTATTTTGGGAAGTAATAAAAAAGTACTTACTAGATCTTTTTAAACATTTCTATGAGGAAAAATTACCTCTCTATAGCCTAAATTTTGGAATTCTAACTCTTGTTCCCAAGACTAAAGAGGCAACTGGAATCCAACAGTATAGACCAATTTGTGCTCTTAATGTTAGCTTTAAAATTTTTACAAAAGTGGCGACAAACAGAATCAATAAAGTAGCAGGATCAGTGGTTCAACCATCACAGACAGCATTTATACCAGGAAGAAATATTATGGAAGGGGTAGTAATTCTCCATGAGACTATCCATGAGCTTCACACTAAAAAACTTAACGGAGTCATTTTCAAGATAGACTTTGAAAAGGCTTATGATAAAGTTAAGTGGACTTTCTTGCAGCAAACTCTAAGAATGAAAGGGTTCTCTTCCAAATGGTGTAGATGGGTAGACTAGTATGTAAATGGGAGAGGTGTGAGCGTCAAAGTTAATGACGATATTGGTCACTACTTTCAAACTAAAAAAAAGTTTACGTCAAGGGGATCCAATGTCTCGAGTTCTTTTTAACATAGTAGCAGATATGTTAGCAATTCTAATAAAAAGAGCCCAAAAAGATGGGCAAATTGTTGGGATCATTCCCCCATTTAGTGGATGATAGTCTATCAATTTTACAATACGCTGATGATACTATTATTTTTATGAACCATGATATAAAAAAAGCAAAAAATATGAAATTGTTAACAACTTTTGAAAAACTATCAGGCCTTAAGATAAATTTCCATAAAAGTGAGATTTTCTGTTATGGTGAGGCTAAGAAAGCATCAAGCCAATATACCGAGTTGTTTGGTTTCAATATGGGGGAATATCCATTTAGATATATGGGTATTCCAATGCACCGTAAAAAACTATTAAATAGTGATTGGCGTGTCATTGAGGAAAGATTTGAAAAGAAGCTAAATTGCTGAAAGGCAAAGTACTTATCATATGGTGGACGCCTCACTTTGATTAATTCAGTACTAAGCAGTCTTCCAATGTTTATGATGTCCTTCTTCGAAATACCAAAGGAAGTCATAAAAAAACTTGATCACTATAGGTCCAGATTTTTTTGGCAAGGAAATGAAGAAAAGAAAAAATATCGCCTTACTAAATAGGACCTTTTATGTCGCTCAAAAGATCAAGGTGGATTAGGGATCATTGACCTACAAATTCAGAATCAATGCTTGTTAAGTA
>BCLG01001994.1:47939-80524 GCA_001602295.1 Zoysia matrella
GCGTGGGTGGACGGCATCATCCGCGACATCATCGGGAGCAGCGGCCCCGCGGTCTCCGTCGCGCAGCTCATCCAGAACGTCCGCGAGATCATCCACCCCTGCAACCCCGGCCTCGCCTCCGTCCTCGAGCTCCGGCTCCGCTCCCTCCTCGCCGTGGCGGACCCCGCGCACCCGCCGCCGCACCAGCATCCGGGTCTCGTCCACCACCACACCGCCGCCCCGGGCGTGGCCGCGCTCCCGCCTCCGCAGTCGCTTCCCGACAAGCGCCGGCACGAGGCGCCTCCTCCGCCTTGCCAAGAGGAGCAGCCGCAGTCACCCAAGGCCCCCTCCGCGGAGGAGACCGCTGCCGCCGCAGCAGCCGCCGCCGCCGCGGCTGCTGCGGCCGCGAAGGAAAGGAAAGAGGAGCAGCGGCGGAAGCAGCGCGACGAGGAGGGCCTCCACCTGCTGACGCTTCTCCTCCAGAGCGCGGAATCGGTGAACGCGGACAACCTAGACGACGCGCACCAGACGCTGCTGGAGATCGCGGAGCTGGCCACGCCGTTCGGCACGTCCACGCAGCGCGTGGCCGCGTACTTCGCGGAGGCCATGTCCGCGCGCCTCGTCAGCTCCTGCCTCGGGCTGTACGCGCCGCTGCCGGCGACGTCCCCGGCCGCGGCGCTCCTCAACAGCCGCGTGGCCACGGCGTTCCAGGTGTTCAACGGCATCAGCCCGTTCGTCAAGTTCTCGCATTTCACGGCGAACCAGGCCATCCAGGAGGCGTTCGAGCGGGAGGACCGCGTCCACATCATCGACCTTGACATCATGCAGGGGCTGCAATGGCCGGGCCTGTTCCACATCCTCGCGTCCCGACCCGGCGGCCCGCCCAGGGTCAAGCTCACTGGCCTCGGCTCGTCCATGGAGGTGCTCGAGGCCACCGGGAAGCGGCTCTCCGACTTCGCCGACACGCTGGGACTGCCGTTCGAGTTCTGCGCCGTGGCGGAGAAGGCCGGGAATGTTGACCCGGAGAAGCTGGGCGTCACGCGGCGGGAAGCCGTCGCCGTCCACTGGCTTCACCACTCGCTCTACGACGTCACCGGCTCCGACTCCAACACGCTCTGGCTGATCCAAAGGTAGGAGTACTCCATTTCCATTGCGCTAGTACCTTCCATGTCTAATCTTGATGCTATCATGACTACTACACTTTTCAGCAACTAAACCACTTTAGTAGGGAGCACTAGTCGTTAGTACTCGTAGCGACCAATGTGACATTGTGATCTGCATTGCACGTGAGGTTTCATTCAATCTAGGAGTTGCTTAGTACGCAGTGGTACTTGGCCCGTTCATTTAGCAGTAAAAAATTGCGCTTTGGAGCTCCTAAAGATTGTCATTATGACCGACTTTTTAGGCTCCTATAGAAAGGTTGAATCTTTTTATGATCATCATCTCCTCCGTGGTCTTTGGTGATCCCAGAACTGGAAAAAGATTTCGTTAGTGCAGCACTAAGAGAGTTCTTATCATCATGACCAACTTTTCATGGTTGGAGCACTAAAAGGCAACCACTATCTAGTTCCAAGTGCCAGAAACGATGATTACTATACTCTCATGAAATGACTGTCATCTTCTAATCATTTTTGAACACGAAGCTACAAATCTGTAAGCTCAAACGCTCGTCAGTAGTCCCGTGGCCTGGTGCTGCTCCAGATCTGTCCAATAATGAACTCCTCGTGCTGCTACTAGTAACTGACTTGGGGAACCAAGAAATCAGTGGAGATGTCCTGCTTGACTTGATGCATCATTAAAATTCTAAATGCTGCTGGCCAATCGACAAAGTACTGATGATGGATGATGGACCACTGGATTATATTGTTTGTTGTTGTTCAGGCTGGCCCCGAAGGTGGTGACAATGGTGGAGCAGGACCTGAGCCACTCGGGGTCCTTCCTGGCGCGGTTCGTGGAGGCCATCCACTACTACTCGGCGCTGTTCGACTCGCTGGACGCGAGCTACGGCGAGGACAGTCCCGAGCGGCACGTCGTGGAGCAGCAGCTGCTGTCGCGCGAGATCCGCAACGTGCTCGCCGTCGGCGGGCCCGCGAGATCGGGCGACGTCAAGTTCGGGAGCTGGCGCGAGAAGCTCGCGCAGTCGGGGTTCCGCGCGGCGTCCCTCGCCGGCAGCGCGGCGGCCCAGGCCTCGCTGCTCCTCGGCATGTTCCCCTCCGACGGGTACACGCTCGTCGAGGAGAACGGCGCGCTCAAGCTCGGGTGGAAGGATCTCTGCCTGCTGACTGCGTCTGCTTGGCGCCCCATTCAGGCCGCATGACGCTAGCGAGTGTTCTTGTGAGCAGGTTTCTTATAGAACCAGTAGATCTGAGTTTTAGATGTTCTCTGCTATTTCCCAGAGTTGTTAGTTCTTTTGCCTCTTGATTACTACGTAGCTTCCTGCTCAAACATTTCGGTCCTTGATTCTGAGATAAGAAATGGAAACCATTCTAATCGCTAATTGCTGCTACTAGTAATGTTCACAGCGATACTACTCATTGGTAATTTCATGCTGCCCTCTTTTGATTACCTTTACTGTCTGCAAATACTGGGAGCCATTCTTGAGTATACAGTAAATATGCAGCTTCTTGCGAGTCTGATGAGTTTGTTGATCAGTGCAAAGGCCAGGGCATGAAGATTCATCTTCCCTTTGTGTTGAGAATGTACTACTAGTATTGTAACACTAGATATGTATCCGGTCCCACAGCTGATTCAGGTCGAAGTATATTGCTAATCCCCGTCCAGTAGTTATTTTCTTATGTTTCTGCATCAGTCACGGTCGTCTTTAATCGAGTTCACAACCAAGCGGATATGCGTTGTTTACTTTAATATCGTTTTCACCCTTTTCCCTGAGCGAGGAGGAGGTCATCAGCGGCCGCTACCAGGTAGCTTCCTGCACACTTTGACCAATCAGGTTCCTTCCTTTTTCTGTAAATATAAAATTCAGTTCACCGTCCCCATCAAAGGAAAATCCCAGTCCACTTGATTATTTGGCCTCCACATCTGATCCTCTTTTTTTCGTTTTAGTACTTATTTGGCTTCCAATTCCACTGTCCCCATCAAAGTAATTCCACTCCACTGACTTTTTTTTATATTTTTTTGTTTGGTTCCAACTCCATTGTTTCCACCAAACTAGTGACCGGTTGTCTGGCGGTTTCGTGAACCCCCACCTAGTAACGTTTCCAAACAGGGTTAGCATCGAAAACGTCGTGGCAAATCATCGTTGCCTCCAACTCGGGCGCGCAGCATTATTATCACTTGCCCGCTGCGACGGAAAGAAAGCTCCAAAGGGAAGCAAGGAGGGGTAGGAACAGAGCAGGAAGGAACCCATGGCTGCACGATCTGCTGCCGCGGGAGGAGGATGGGGCTCTTGCAATTGCAAGGGGTCTCCTGCTACGTCGCTTTTCTCTGTGGCCCTGTCCCAGGCTGCACCGGCCAGCCGCGGCAGCGGCGATGAGCAGTCGTTCTCTCTTGTCTCTTGTTCCCACTTCCTCGATCACGTCGCTGCAGTACTAGCTGCTTCCCTTGGGGAACGGCGCTGTACTGCACTGGTGCCAGCGGAAAGAAATGTGGTTTTGCTTTTGCTGAAAATCTGGATCTCTGATGGGATGGGATGGTTGCCTTCCGTTTCCATGGCGCTTGCCTCGCCTTCAGGCAGAGCCACGGTCCATGGACGACGAGAAGAGCTTCCATTTCCAACAGGAAAGAATCCGTCCACCACATGTGTTCTGACCTTGTTTCTGAGCTACAGAAATCTTACTCCTACAGTGGCAGAATGGCTTGATGGGGAAAGGGAGGAAAGTGCTTCGTCAGAGTAGGACTCGTAGTACTAACACATGGCGGCAGCTGATCGCGCTTGTCTCTGATCGCCATCATGGTGCGTCTGCCTCCTGCGTGCGTTTCCTGCTTCGGCAGCTGCACACTGAATAATCAGAAAAAAAGAAGAAGATGAAATGGCATTGGATGCAAGAATTGTTGATAGTAATTTTCTTTCCATCCTTCCATATAATTCACTACTCAGTAGTATACATGGTAGTAGTAGTATATGTTTTGTGAGCATGAATACCATGCTTCAGTTAATGTTTAATTTTGACGTGATGTAGTAGTAGCATTACAAAACAGTACTAGAAGATAAACATACCGTATCAACACCCAGTACGCACAGTACTGTTGACAGTGGATTTCGTCGAGCCTGGCCCATGGGCCTCTATGTACCTCCTAATATCTCCAACCTAGCCCATGTGACGATTGATTATGACGCATTTGTCATGTGTAATGCTGCACTGAACATTCCAATGTACTACAGCCTAATATACTACTCGTATGTGCATCCATCGTTATAACTTAGGTGGTGGTGCGTCGATATATCGATCCCTCTCAGCAGCTCTGCTATCCAGAGTTGCAGGCAAGCATCAAGAAAAACTATACTCCGTGGCGTGGCTTTCCCGGGCGGCGGTGCTGCTGCTCGTCGTCGTCGTCGTCGTCGTCCCGCTGCTGGTGTCCACCTGCGTCACCGTCATCCCCGTCAGAGGCGACGTCCCGTACCTCGCAAAGGCGATGATCCGTCGCGTCCTCGAGTTGCTTCCGGCGAGCCGTCGTGTTGCTATGTCGTCCACGCATGACGGCCGCCGCCCGGAGTACACACCGCGTGTTGTAGGGGATCAAAACTGATAGGAGTATCCGCTATGGTGTGGCCTAGTTCTTCTATCATAAGAGTACCATAAATAATTTACCAACAGGAGATTGATTTGTGCTGTAAAATTTTCTTGTTGATTTTAGATGATGTGTTCTATTCTACTACTAGTATCTACTATTCGACACGTCAGAGATGTGCGTGTTGCACTTGGGAGGCTCAACTATTAAATGTGTTTGACAAAACTTATTTTAATCGAGTTATATTATTGTTTATATACTGTAAAGTTTATATACTGTAAATTCGTATAAACCGTTTTCATCTGAACCGAACAACCAACTTTTCGTCGCAAACCCAAGCCGGCCCAAGCCGTAACAAACGGGCCCAAGATGTCCAAAAGTGATGCGTGTGTGCTTTGTTCCCCCACCAGGACTCCGAGTTTACAGGCACGTCACTTCACCTCACCAGATTCTCCTTACTCTCACTAGCAGCCTTTCGTCTGGGACAACGAAATTGTTCAAATTGACACAAACGATACTCCATGGCAGTACTACAGGGAGCTAGCGTTACATGATCATATCAAAAAAAAAAGGCTCACAAATAAACCTATATCAAATTTTTATAAGATGAGAGATAAAAATAAATTTTATAAATTATTATGTTACAATTCTATTCTCTGACTTATAACATATTTTTCGACTCACTTCTTTACAATAAAAATTATAACATATAAATATGTTTCTTTAATTAATCTATATTTAAATTATAATTTTTAAAATAAATTCAATTTCAAAGATTCAAACGCTTCCTTAGAGGCGTAGAGTGCCCTGATTTGATCTGAGCTCCACTGCTCCAGAACCACACAACATGCAATTTTATTCATATAAGAGTTCCCTTAAGGTACACCGTCTCTCTTTTCACCTCTTAAAATATGAAATCCTAATCAATTTAAACCGTCAAATTTTGAAAGAAAAAAAATAATATATGTGATATCTTTAGCAAAAAAAATTTCTATCAAGCAATTTTCTTCTTGTTGATGACGTTTATTTCCAAAATAATCACTTAATTGATATACAACACATACAACTTTCCATAATTTATTGATTCACTTTTAATTTAAATATTATAAAATTATTAATTATTTTAATGCTTTTACTTTCTGTAAAAGAACCATTTCTTTCTCAAAATCTATGTAAATAAGGCTCTTGTTCATTTGAGTATACATAGAATTTGCCTCATATAAACCTGATAAAGCAAACAGATCACCATCACCAGCACATAATAACTGGACTAATAAGATATAACCCATAACCATTCTCATTTCTCTGTCTGCTAGTACTAATGTTCTATTACCAGAAAGTTAAGGTAGGAAAAACAAGGATCCGGATGCCACATACAAGGGTGCTGCATGATAGTACTACCACGGAGTAACAGAAATGGGCAAAACATGATGCTCCTACAGAATTACTGCATGTGAGGGACTGAGGGGTCTCTGTTGACTTGCTGAGGTGATTCCGCTTTGAGCCACAGCAGTCAGCACCCGTGAGTGATCTGGTCCCAGTAGGGTCCTCTCACCACTTTCTTCCTTCTGGCTGCACGCACCCTGTTTAGCTTTTGTCCAATCCTCCTCTTCCTGTTTCTCATTTCATATCTATGTCCCTGCAACTGGCTACCAGGACTAGTTACTGCTGCATCTACGAGGACTACTACCTAGGAGCAAAGCACAAGATGCTGATACAGTTAAACTTTCTTTAGGTTCTTGATACTAGCAGGCAGAAGCTGCTGATTAAACTAAAAGACTGGAACTATTACTTATAGGACTACTAATATCATACACTAGAGCTAAAATGACCTAGACTTGCTTTCTTTGTTTGTTTCTGTTCCTCTCTGAAGATGTACCTAGAGTTTGTCAAAGCTTTATATTCTCTCCCTCCACTTGATGGGGTCATGATATCCCTGCAGACAAAGCGCATACAAAGCCAATAACACAACCATCAGGATGGGCTAACAGAAAATTCATTTCAATGAATCATTATTGAATGACTGATATGTATATAGCATGTTACTAGTACAAAAAGTCAGGGTTCTTGACTCTTGATACTTACTCCCAGATTAGAGGAAATCTGCCCCAGTTTTGCTCTATAGGTATTCACAGCCCAATGGTCTCATGCCCAGAGGTGAACCTGAAATACACAAGCGCTCAAATTTATACTACAACAAAATCATTAACATGAACGTATGTCACAGTATTTCTAAAAAAAATAAAACATATGCCGCTGTAACAGACAATTAAGTAGGAATCATTTGGAGCTTTACCTGGGCGCTTGAAAGAAGCAGGAGTTGTATGGTGGCAGCTCAACGGAGGATGTTGGAGGGAGGAGGGACGAAGCTGCATGCTGAGGGTTGATGCTACCATCTTGAGCCGTCGCACCATTACTATCAGTTGGTGCCTTGACCTTGGTGGGAGATGCAGAGAGGCTTCCAGGCAAATTGTGATCCACGCCACTACAATTCAAACAACAAGAAACATTTGCATCATTCCTGGAAACACTGACACTGACCCCACGAAAGAGGGAACAAATACTGCTTAACAATAGCCATTAGCCCATTAGCTGTGGTCATCAGTTTCATTTATCCTTTCCCCCACGCTTTGACATTTCGTTTCCTTCCATCCATAGCACATTAGCACCTCCTTATATTATATAGTATGATCAACGCTACAACAACCTGCTATACCTCACCTCCTTTTACAATTGCTTTTATAGGAACATTTGCATCAATCAAAGAGAATAAATATACGACATTCAGATAAAGGAAGAGAAAGGTGCCGCAAGTCTACTTTATTTCTCTACGTGTGTGCTGTTCATTTTACTGTCCCCAAAAAGAAACCATAGTGTGCATTTGGTCTAATTATTTTACTCTCACAACAACAACAATCTTTACCTTTCTTTGAATCCACAAGCAACGTTGGGTGCCGCTGTCACAGGACCAGACTCTCGCTGCTCTTCCCCAGGGTTGACTGCCTGTTTGGGAGTGCCATCACCATCCTCCTCTTTCTTCTGCTCCTCACGCTTGCCTTCTGCAGCAGTTTCAGAGAAGGCAGAAAACGCAGGTGCACTCATTGCAATGCTGCTACTGTTCAGATTGTTATCTGCAACAAGAAACCATGGTTTCACGTCACAAAACTCTGAAAATGCAAGCATCTAATAATCGATCCAATAACACATGCCAAGATCAAGAACAGGACCAGCTCCTGGGATGGTGACGTCCTCCAAATGGAAGACATTGCCGTTCCCGTTGACGATGCCTTTGCCACCAGCTTGTTGTCCCAGGTACATGGATGAGTCAACAGCTGGGGAACCGAGATGGTGACGCCTGCGCTTGAGATCGAGCAGCTGCAGCCCCATGAACCGGCGGCTCTGGAGATCGATGGCTTGCTGAAGCTCGTCCGCCTGCTGCTGCTCTTGGAGCCTCCTCCTCAGAAATGCCTCCTGGTTGGCAATGTCGCCACACACCATTCTGGGACCTAAAATCGCGATAATAATTTAGCAAAAACCAGCGATTCATGCACACAGATTCAACAGCAATGCATACACACAGAGATATTCAGGGAACGGACGGTTACTACTCACCAATCTGCGGTTGCTGCAGGTCGAAGGGGTCCCTAGGATCGAGCAATCTGGTGGGCGTGATGCAGCCAGGGAACTCGCCGTGGTGCGGCGCTTGCTGCAGCTTCCTGCAATCAAACAAAGATCAAGAGTAAGAAAAATGCTTCCTTTTCCCCCTGCAACTGATCACAAGAATACTTTTTTTTTCCTGGAACTGATCACAAAAATACAAAAAGGAGCAAGGGAAATGCGCGATGGAGAAGAACGGCCATGCCTGAACCTGTCGTGGACCTTGCCCTTCTCCTTGTAGGGCTTGACGAGCACGCGCGCGTCGCGGACGAAGTGCGGGTTGCCCTTGGACAGGATTATCCTCACGGTCTCCGGGTAGACGAAGGTGACGAAGCCGAACATGCGCTTCTGCTGGTACGGGATGCGCACGTCCTGGACCGGCCCGAACGTGCTGCACGACAGGGTAGCACAACACAACACAACCGATCGATTTCATCATCTTCTTTCTACTAAATCGACTGCCCCGAACAGATTAATAGCTGAACTGAGCGCAACAATGGTAGAGTAGCGCGTTTGTTTGCTGGAGTCGTACTACCTGAAGTAGTTGGACACGTCCTCCTCGGTGAAGGTGGAGTCGGCAGGGAATGTCAGGTAGATCTGCAGCGCGGCGGGGCTGTTCATGAGGTCGCCGCGGTCCAGCCGTGGCGAGGGCACGGAGAACCTGCTCAAATCCTGCTCGCCTCCCAGCAACATGGCCGTCGCCAACCTGAAACACCAACCCCGAATTACTAGCTATTACTAGCAAGAACACAAAAAAGGCAATCTTTGCTGGTAAAGATGTCACCTCTGGGACTCGCTCTGCTGCTGCTGCTGTTGCTGGAGTATGAAGCTGAGTCCTTCGGGCGACGACGAGAAAGGGAAGGCGGGTTCCACGAGCTGCGGCGGCCGCGCGGCCATGGTCTTGGCGTGCTGCATGACCGCCACCCCCCGCTCCGCACCCGCCGCGGCGTCTTCTTCAGGCACGCCGTGGAGGAACCGGCACGAGGAGCCGTTCTTGCAGAACCCCCGGGCGTAGTACATGCACGGCGGCCTCCATCCACCCACCTCGGCGTCGCTCAGGGAGAAGCTCCGGCGGTGCGCGCCGCTCGCCGGCGGCGACCAGCAGTCGTAATCTTCAGGGTACAACGCGTCGCAACCCGTCTGCTCGCCGCCTGGACTCGGCGCGCCCCATGGGCTCCCGGCCTGCGACGGCCCGAACGCAGGCGACGACGGCGGCGGCAGCGAGGGCTTGGCGTTGGCGGCGAGCTCGGCGCGCGCGCTGGCAACGAAGGAGTGGAGGAGGTGGTCGGGGCCGAAGGCGAGCCGGATGAGTTCCTTCTCGCTGTGGTCATGGATGAGAAGCATGCCCATGATCTTGGACGCGTTCTCCGGGTCCAGCGCGTGCAGCCGCTCGAACACGACCTTGCCAACTTCCCATGAGTCCATGCGGCGTCGCGGGACCGGGAACCGGTGAAGCGAAGCGGACCTCGACTTCGAGGCCGGGGACGAACGGTGGAAGGAGCGGTGAAAAAGTGGAGAGGGAGGGGCGAAGTGCGGGGTGGGGTCGCGGTTGTAAAAAGTTGGAGAACAGTGAATTAAATAGGCTCGTTGGAGACGGCAGCAGAGCCCAGGTAAGGGGGGCGTTTCTGTTTCCCTCCTCTTCAACGTTTGGGGAAATTTTTGGTGGGGGATTTGAATTCTACCATTGAACTGGCTCGCTCCACAAGGGTTACTATAGTTGATTTTCTGGCACAATTGTGTTCAAATCGTAAATAGGTGTAATTACATGAAGAATTATACCAATGATCAAGTAGCGAAAACTTGTTTTAGGGAGTTCAAAAATTTCGATCGATTAGGTGGTGGTTGCATGGCACTTTCAAAATTTAGCAATTGTTTGTCGTTTTTTCAGGTGAAGTTACTGCTAGTCTGACGTTTACCGTTTGACTATTGACTCTGAAGGGACTCAGTGGCGGATTTACCGGAGGTGGGTGGGAGAAAGGGTGGAGGGCGCTCGAGCTCCTGACCTTGTGATCTTCGTGCAAAATTGAAGGATTAATTTGATATATATTATTATAATTTTATAAAATTTAAAATGTATTACTTCGATTCACGTGTTGTGTTATTTATTTGTAGGATTTTATTTGTAATTGACATATTAATACATCAAAATTGTAATGGTATGTATCAAATTTGCTCAAAATTGAAAGCGCTCGAGCCTCTCTTCGCCAGCAGAGCTGGCTACAACACCGAATGAACTGTAGCTTGTTCATATTGATAATTTCAAATCTGATAAGTTGGGCAGTAAATAGACAGCTGTCGAGAGCGCATCTAAGAGCCGTTTGGCGTGTGTTGGAAGCCATTTTTCGTGGCTTCACCAACTTATAATTCATTTCTCTCCTTCAGCTTGTACTGCGGTAATAAAAGTTTCTTTATAAGCCGAGGTAAAAACTACTTCAAAAGCTCTCTCTAACGGACCTTAAGGTTGGGTGAATATCGGTAATTCACATCTTAATTTTTTTTTGAACTAGTAACACTCATGGACATGCAAATGTAATACTGGGCTCTTTAAAACACAAAAATCATGTACCAATTCTATTACTAGTAGTTGTTCATTCTGATCATAAATACTGGCTTTTACTATCGGTGACATACAGTAGATACAACTCATTTTGAACGAGATCCAACCTATGTATTGATGCAGACACAGACAATGGCTGGAGTCATCTGATCCTTCCTTGTGTTTCTACCGTTGCCTCTGATATCACACGGCTCTCATGCGAGAGCAGACATGAACACGCTGATCTCGAGACAATGTACATAGCACAAAGAACAGGATCTAATGATACTCGTTAGAAGAACAAGCATCACTGATAGATAGATGGACTAAGTAGATTGTCTATCCCCACGGGCCCACCCATCAGCGGATGGTGGGTCGTTTCACTAACAAGCGTCGGTGGAGCCGCTTGTTCATACTGATAATTTCAACTCGATGAGTTGTGCATAAATAGACAACTGGCGAGAGCTCATCTAAGGGTCCGTTTGGCATCGGTCGGAAGCCAATTTTTATGGCTTCATCAGTTTATAGTTTATTTCTCTCCTTCGACTTATACTATGGTGTAAAAGTTTTCTTATAAACCGAGATAAAACTCACTTCAAAACCTCTCCCCATCAAACCTTAAAATTGGAGTGAACGTTGGTAATTCACATCTTAGTTTCAGTATGAACCAGTAACACTCGTGTGCATGCAAATGTAGGGTTGGGCCCTTTGGAACACAAGAATCACATACCAATTCTAATACTAGCAGTTGTTCACCCGAGTCATGAATACTAATCTTTTCTAACGTGACATACAGTACATACAACTCGACTTTGAACGGGATTCAGCCTGTGTATCGATGCGAATACTGCCAATGGCCGGAGTCCTTGGATCCTTGTTTCCGTTTATGTCATTGCTTTTGATATCAGACGACTCGCGTGCGAGAGCATGTACGAACACACTGATCTCGGGACAACGCAGATAGCATAGACAACAGGATTCAATGACCCTCGTCAAAAGAATAAGCGTCACTGACGGATAGGCCAGCAGAGTGACTACCCCTACCGGGCCCACCCATTAGCGGTGGGTCATCTCCCAAAGGAGCGTCGGTGAAGCCGCTTCCAAGTGTGGTGAGGTCAGTACGGGCAGGCTGCTCTCTTCAGTTCCCAAGTGTCGGGCAAGAGACAAGCCCGTTTTCGCGGTGATTGCAGGTTGAGCGCTCGACAAGCAACGCTGCGTGACTGCGTCTGCGTGCCTCCAAGCAATGGCCTGCTTGCTGCGTGAATCCGGTCCGTGGATGGAGAGGAAAGGGTGGTTGTTGGATCGGAGCTTAGTTTTCCTCTTGATTAGGGAAAAGAGGTTGGATGATCGTCGGTCAGCAACAGAACTGGAGAGCATTTGGCAGTTTCGATCTTGCTAGCGCATTCTCTCCTTCCTTCACATCGTTCAGACCACAGCAGGTGACTCGCCTTCTGCTAGCTGGTTTCGCTAGGTAGGATTAAGTTCAGCTGTAGTAATTAGTCAGTGCATAGCGCGCGCGAGTCGCGCTGTCTCATGAACCAACTTGGAACACGGTGAGACTGCGAGAGTGACTAGGTTCCGTTCTTCGCTGTTATTCCGTCGAACAGCTTGCATGCAATGCATAACGGAACGGTGGAAGGATCAACAACCGGTGAGCGAGGAAGAAGCGTTTGGAGCGGACAGCAGACGACTAGCGCGGTAGCGGGCCGGATAGAAATCTGGGCCTCTGGGTTGGATCGTGGTCCAAATTCGGTGGCTTTTGGGCCTGCTGATCGTTACTTCTCGGCCCAGAATAAAACTTTTGACGCGTCGGTGTTTTTGGGCCTGCTGATGCGTTTTGGGCCCAGAATAAGTTCTCGGCCCAGAAGGATCAAAAACTGGAGGGCTTTTGGGCCTGCTGATGCTCTGCTCATTCCCTACAGATTTTTGTCAAGCCTCTGCCATCCATTTCAACAGGCAGGCGGCGTCGGTGCAGATAAGTTGATGAGCTACTAGAAACGAAAGGCCAGAAGTAGTCGTGATAAGCTAGCCGCTTTTTCCACTGAAAGCTCCGCCATCAACTCCATTGGTTTTCTGAACCCGGTGAGTCGAACTGACAAGAAACCAAGAAACCCCGCATGCCTCATATCATCGGCGCGCGGGACAGGTCGACACGTGGTGCGGTAACATGCGTGCGTCTCGTCGTCCTCCTCGCCGTCTTCATCCTCTCTCTCGCTTTCAGTCATTGCGTTCTTCCCCCCTTGCGCACGGATGGGTAACTCGGCACGTGAGGAAAGGGGACTTGGATATTGAGAAATGGTGGTGGTCTACTGTGCTCTCGTACGTCATGCTAATCCATATCCGAGCTGCCACCTACTGCCCTCCTCTTCTTCCACCTCGCTCGCACGCTCGCTCGCTACAAGACAATGGCGTGGCA
The DNA here is from genome assembly GCA_001602295.1 of Zoysia matrella. NCBI lineage: Eukaryota > Viridiplantae > Streptophyta > Magnoliopsida > Poales > Poaceae > Zoysia > Zoysia matrella. The sequence continues at coordinate 61,217 of BCLG01001994.1, forward strand.
TCTATAAATCCGTGGCCCAGGCCCTGCCCCTCAAGAATTTCAAAGCTCACTTCTCCATCCGTAGCCATCGATCTCTTCCTTCCTAGCTCCCACTGATGAGCAGCGTGTTCACCACTAGCTAGTCCTTCCTCATCACCACCATGGCGAACAGCAGGAGCAGCAGCAGCAGCTGCAGGACCATGCCTTCGCTCCCAGCCGGTTTCCGGTTCCACCCGACGGACGAGGAGCTGATCGTGCACTACCTGATGAACCAGGCGGCCTGCGTCCCGTGCCCGGTGCCGATCATCGCGGAGGTCAACATCTACGAGTGCAACCCGTGGGACCTTCCGCGGAAGGCCGTGTTCGGGGAGAACGAGTGGTACTTCTTCAGCCCGAGGGACCGCAAGTACCCCAACGGCTCGCGGCCCAACCGCGCCGCCGGGAACGGGTACTGGAAGGCCACCGGCACCGACAAGGCCGTCGTCGCCGCTGCGTCGACCGGCGAGACCGTCGGGGTCAAGAAGGCCCTCGTGTTCTACATGGGTAGGCCGCCCAGGGGGGTCAAGACGGACTGGATCATGCATGAGTACCGGCTCACGGTGGGCAACGGCAAGACCACAAGGCGCGCTGCTGGATCCTCCTCCTCCTCCTCCTCCTCCTCCTCCTCCTCCATGAGGGTAAGCGTAACATTTTCTCTCTGCTTCTTTTTTCTTCTGCAGTTATTGTTACTTGCACGGTTACTGCACCAGCTGAGACAGATAGACAGCGATGTTCTTCTGAATCAATTAATCGTTTCTTGATGATTTCCTCTGTTTTGATGCATTCAGTTGGACGACTGGGTCCTGTGCAGGATCCACAAGAAGAGCAACAACTTCCAGTTCTCAGACCAGGAGCAGGAAGGCTCATCAATCGTGGAGGAAGCAGACTCCTCCCTCAACAACACCAACAAGGACACGAACGGTGGCGCGCCCTCGCCCGCCTCCGAACAAGCTTCTCACGCGAGCGATGCCGGCGACCACCAGTTCCAGCTCCCTCCCCACCTGCCCAAGTCCTGCTCGCTGACCGACCTCCTCAACACCATCGACTACTCGGCGCTCTCTCAGCTGCTCCTCGACGCGCCGGCTGAGCCTGAACCCGAGCCGCAGCCGCAGCAGCAGGGCCAGAGCCCCCTGATCTCCTACGCAACACCTGCGTGCCCTCAGCCGCAACTGCTTAAGAGCAGCCTGAACGTGTCCCAGTTGCAAGTCGACGCGTTGTTTTCGGATTACAGTGCCGGTTACTACAGCCGCAGCAGCGGTCTGAAAAGGAAGAGAAGCTCCTGCGACGACGGCAGCAGCTCGAGGAGAAAACTACAGCCGCTGCCGAGCGAGGCAACTTTCTTCGGCAGCGCGAGCGGCTACTGTAACCAGCAGCTCGCAGAGGCTGCTTCTAGCAGCGGCGGCGGCTTTCAGTACAGCGGCTTGTTGAGCCACCCGTTGCTGAACCAGCAGCAGTTGCTGCTAAACAGCCACCTCGAGATGCAGATGCAGTAGTATAGTATATATCCGTAACACTACATAGCGTGAATTCATCGTGCTACTGAACCTGTGTGGAAAAACAGAGCAGGACGACAAGATTCATCATTCAGACCGATGAAATTAAGAATCGGAAAAAATATACTATCCATTTCCTCTTCCTTGTAAAATGCTACCAGCTGTAAATTAGATGTGTGCCTACTGATTAAAAGTCAAGCTAGTGGAGATCAATGAACGGCGACCACGTTTCTTGTACTATGATGGTTGTATCTCTAATAGAAAATGATGAATTGCAATTAGCGTGTGCTGCTGATTTGAATCCTTTATCCCGTTGCTAAGGATCGGTAGACTGATAATTCGTTTGGTTCTATTGGAATATGCTCCTAAGCACCTCGTGATTACCGGCCAGTAAAAGCATGTGTAGCAGCAGTGCCGTTGATGCTAGGTTAAATTAACGTGCAACGACTGAGTCACAGATGAGCTCCGTAGCATGTGGGCAGGCAGCAGCATCTTGATCAGTTAGTCCACACATCACGACATTCCTGCCCATTTTCCACACGACACAAGATCGATCACTATAGAGGATAATTCAGCCTCCTTGGAGACTCCAACGAGATGGCAAATATACAAATCATCGATCCGAGGGTTCGTCAAAGCTTCAACCTTTGAAGCTACTGCACACACATCCGTCCGTGCGTGCGTGTGTGCTGCGTGGACCAATGCAACGGCAAAACGTCACCACCAAACATACTGTGTTGTCACCGTTGACGATTAACTTTAATTTTGATCATTTGTGTTATTAAATTTTTTTAATAAATATCATATATTTTGTTATAATTTGATTTATTATTAGAGCTATTTGAATTATAACTTAAAATTTTTTACATTTGAACTAATTTTTTAAATAAAACAAATAGTCAAAGTTAAAATTAAAAGTCAACAGTGGCATCAATTTAAAAACAGAGAAAGTATTCTATTGGCGGTGCAAGTTGCTCGCTTCAAGTAATTAACAGATTGTTTAAGTGCGCATGGTTCTTGTTGGCCCACATATGACAAGGTAGGATTAGATAAACCCCAAGTCCTGATGGTTGATCCCTCCCCCATTAGACTAGGAAGGGTTGCTCGTCCTGCCGGACAGGAAGATAACATAAATAACTCACCGAAGAGAATTAGCTGCACGCCGGTCTCTGCTTACAAATCCATGATGCGAAGCAATCACGAGGAAGTTAAGCAGCCACGGCATGCAGGAGGTCACATGGTAAAGTGCCTAACTACCCATGCTATGTGCGATTAGTGGTTTTGGCTTAATTAGTCCAAGTGCAGGTGAGAGATGATGTCGACTGGATAGGGTTCCTCCAAAAGGAGGTTAGCTAGCTAGGGTGATGATCTAGATAAGTGAGGATGGCTAAGCCCCCATCTGATGAGCTGCCTAAGTCATGCATGACATAATCACCTCGTCCATGGATGGATTATTATATGTCTCAGATATATATTGCATACGAAAAGTTTGATTTGAAAGGTTTGAGGCTTTGGTACGACCGGTACTTATTTACTGCTGTACTCCAATTATGTGTGGCGCCTGCTGCGGACGCGGAGAGCGACATGTTTATCGATGCCTAGGTTTCCTCTTCTGAAATATGCCACGTGAGTGAGCCAAATGTGCGCTTTGCCTTGGGGGATGCTTGTATAAATTGCGGTGAGAAACCTGGGCCGAAACCTATATGGGCCGCGAAGCCCATAGTCACGGGAACGAAATGTAGACTAGGTAGAGCTCCTTGGGCCCCATCCCCTTGTGTACTTGTTACTCCTCCGTTCTTTCTTTAATTGTTGTCACCGTTGACTTATAATTTTAATTTTAATTATTTATTTTATTAATTTTTTTGATAAATATCATATATTTTATTATAATTTAGTTTATTATTAAATATATTTTAATCACAATTTATAATTTTATACATTTAAATTTAATTTTTGAATAAAACGAATGCTCGAAGTTGAGATTAAAAATGAACAGCGATAACAATTAAATTAATAGAGAGTAATACTGTTTATCTGTCACTCTCAGGAAAAAAGGAAAAAATTGGCTGTTTGCTGAAAGATGGATTTTGCTTCTCTTCTCAGCTGGTACATATTGCGTGCGTAGCATGCGTCCAGTCAGCAAAAACTGTGCCAACTTTCCTTTGGATAAATATAAACTGTACGGGTGACGAATTGACGATAGATCGTCCATCCGCTTGTACGTGTAGCTGCAGGACGCCGCCGGTCAACTTACTCCGCGTTTGTTTGAACCGTTCCGGCGGCGCCGGCTGGCCTGGCCGCCAAACCCGTCAACTCCACCACCGGCGGGCCTCACAGGAGCGTGCAGTGCACGAACAAATTCCAACTGTTCCATGCGCGGTGTGAACGGCCGTCATCTGTTCGTTCGTTCAGGCTCCGATCGATCCACGATCACATTGACCGGTCAAGAGCTAGCCCACTCGCTGCCCCAACTGCTCCCTCTGTCTCAAATGTATGTATTTTTAACTTTAGTCAAAAGTTAATTTTTTCAACTTTAATCATTAATAATAAAAAATTTATGAAGTTTTATTGCATACAAATTATATTACTAGATTCATCATGAAATAAACTTTCATATTATGTAACTTTTAATATTAAATTATTTTTAATTTTTTAATATTATTAATCAAAATTGAAGAAGATTTATTTTGATCAAAATTAACGGAGGTAGTAGCTAGGAGTGCAAAAATGCATTGGAATTAAATTATGTTGCGTTGTGTGGTCAACTGTATACAAGCAAATGCACTGTTTGATCCTCCTACTCCTATATGCAATGGAAAGCTTGAAGAAGCACAACGTTATTAGTTGGCGTGCATATATAGCTAGCGTGTGAACGGGGTCGAATATATACAAGGATACCTAGATCCGACAGCGACGCGCCCGGTTTGTTTGTCAGTAAAGCGATGGCAATTACCAAGAAACCGCGCAAAACCTTTTTTTTTTTCAATCAGTAACCCAGCTGGCCGGGAGTGCAGATCAAAGTACGTCTTGTATTATATATGAAGCCCTCGACTAAAAATACAAAGTAAAAGATGCGAGAAAAAACTTAACAGCAGTAAATCGAAAATATTCACCGCGCACGTCGTGGAGATCGGAGGAAGCCACGGGAGGAGAGAATTAAGCTGCCTTTCGACAGTTTGTTAGCGGTTGCAAGTAGCTGTCACACACACAATTAACAAGCTGTAAAAGGCTTTGATACTAAAGTTCAATAGTACTAATGTTATGGCATCTTAATTCTGATCCGGTGTCAGCGACGGCGCAGCCAAAGCAACGTAATTAACGAGATGATTAGCTAAACCGACTTCATTGTTTTTTGCCTACAGAAACCGAGTGAAGACTGAAGACTTCCTTCCTAGGCAAGGTAGCTAGCTACCAAGAGGCTTGACTGAATCGTGCGCCACTATAAACCTTGGCTTCCTCCTCTTCCTCTTTACCATCCCGTTCCCTACCTAGCTTGAGTCATCATCCACCTTTCTTGCGCTCACAAGTTTCCTCTCCTTCCCTTCCCTAGCTCAGCTCAGCTTCGCTTCAAGATCAGCAGCGTCGATCGACCGCCGATGGTGGATCAGGAGGAGCAAGGCGACCTGCCCTTGCCTCCCGGGTTCAGGTTCCACCCCACGGACGAGGAGGTCGTCACGAGCTACCTCGTGCCCAAGTCCTTGAACCCTACTAGCTTCAACCCGCGGGCCATCGCGGTGGTGAATCTCAACAGGTGTGAGCCATGGGATCTGCCAAGTAAGTATCGAACGCATATATACTATTTGATTTAAATTTCTTTTCTTTAGTTGCACCAGACGTGTGTGGCCTTTTACGGCTTCTGAATTGATTTGAGATAAAAAAAAAACTGATTTCTTTTCCTTTGTTGATGGATCGATCGATCGTACTCGCAGGCAAGGCGAAGATGGGGGAGAAGGATCAGTGGTACTTCTTCTGCCAGAAGGACATGAAATACCCGACGGGGACGCGCACCAACCGCGCCACCGAGAAGGGGTACTGGAAGGCCACCGGCAAGGACAGGGAGATCTTCAAGCCAGGCGCCTCACCAGGTGACGGAGGAGGCCGTCGGGATGATCAGCTCATAGGGACGAAGAAGACGCTGGTGTTCTACACAGGCAGAGCGCCGCGCGGCACCAAGACCAACTGGGTCATGCACGAGTTCCGGCTCGAGGGCGCGTACAGGAACCACCCGAACCTGCGCCTTAGTCCCAAGGTACGGAAGTAAAATTTAAATTCAATTTTTGCGGTGGTTAATCGTTTTCTTCTTCTTCTTCTTCTTCTTCTTTTTCTTCTAATCTTCGCTGAAAGTTTCCAATAGCTAGCTAGTACGTATTCGAGGACTTTTAGTTAGGCCTCATGGATCGAGAGAGAGTTAGATGCCGACTTGGATTCCTACTCTTGCTTGTTCTCGATGTGCGTGCACAGGACGAATGGGTCGTGTGCAAGGTGTTCCACAAGAGCAACGGGGAGGAGGACAAGAAGGCCGCCGCCACCGCCGCCGTGGAGGACTTCGCGGCCGGAACGCCCACCGTCAGCTCGATCTCGGTCGACGCCACCGGTGCCGTCGACGGCGGGGACGAGTTCCTCGACTCCATGTTCTTCGACCCCTACTTCGACTACTCCACCGGAACCTTCCCGGCCGACAACCACGCGGCAACCATGATGAACGATGTTGGTGGTTTCTTCGGTCCGCCTTACGACGCCTTCGACGACGACAGGACGAGCCGCAACCCGCTGCACCAGGCGGCCGCGGTCTCCAGTGCAACGGTTCCACTAGTTCCGACAAGCAGCAGCGGAAGTTACAGATCCTCGTGGAACACGGTTCCTTCACACTACGCGACGGGAAGCTCCTCCTACAACCTGCACGACCAGGCGATGATGGCGCGAGCTCTGGGAGGGGCTGGTTTCCCCAACTTTGCGGGCGGTGGTGGTTTTCCAAGCTACTCGGTCCCAGGAATTTCGCAGCAGAACTCGCTAAGGCGCCGCGGTTATGCTACGGGTCGCCTTGCAAGTAGTGCTGCTGCTGCTCCTGTTACTGCAAATAGCACTGGACAAGCTGCTAAGAATTTGGGTCCTTGAGTAGTGCGCTACTGTGTGGCAATAGTCGTTTTGTCATTAGCTATGTGGCAGTTTTGTTGGTTGTTTAATTAGTTCGTTAAATTTTGTTTGTAGATTGGCATACTGAGAAATGAATCATACTGGTAGCTGTTTGAGAGGTGTGCTGTAAAAAATGGACATCGTTTCTTTTTTTTTTTCTTTGTGAGAATTTGTTTTTTGCTGGTGCTGATCCGTTTTGTTACTACAGCCCACGGTTTTCTGGAGCTTGCTACATATAATTTCAGTCTTGTTTTCAGATATAAAACCTATCTCCATCCAAAAAATAAGAATTTTCTTATTTTCATGCACTCTTTTACCAATCCAAATCAAAATATCACCGTTGTGTCACCACATTAAAAATCTGATTGGCAGACCATTACAGGATCGACGACGGCTTTGCTTTGTCGACAGTGGTGCATCCTTGTAGCCTTGGCGCCCAAGTCAGGATGCAGTCAGCGGTCTTATACTGATGTCCAGCTTGATGCAAGCTAGATAATGTCAGAGCCGAGCACCTGCTCAACGGAAAAGTCACGTGCGGCCAGGTCGGTTGGCATCTTGGACGGCGCATGAAACCAGTCCCACACTCCCACATGCATGGTCGTGAGCTCATGCTCCGTCACCTGCTTAGCTGATCAACACAAGTGGATCGAGCAGCCACCGTCAGACACCAGCTGTGGAATGGAAAACGCGAGCAGCTAGCTATGCAATTTCCAAACCATGACATCCTCTGAATAAAAGAACTCGTTAATTAGCTATTGATACGTACGACTTGAGCACTGGGTCCGATCTTGTTTTTATTCTTATTAAATATAAATATATAGCACGGCTTGATTGTTATTTTACAGTTCTGAATATTCTTGCCATTTGAGTACCTGTTTCTGCTGAAACGAGCTTGCTCGTTTCTGATGCTGCGACTACTACAAGTTCATTTGGAAGAACTGTGCCCCTCCGAGGGTGAAGTTTTTTGGCTGGCTGCTCGTTCAAAACCATATCCAAACAAAGAAAAATCTGCTCAAGAAACATTGCATCGATTCAGGAATCAGATCGTTGCGAGTTGTGTGGCACACAGGTTGAAAGCTCAGCCCACCTTAGGCTGTGCCTTTGGCATTGGACTGGCATACAGATCGGTGAGGAAGATGTTGCTATTCTTTGGCACGTGCGACCACCATCTTTCATCTCGTCGACTCGCTATAATGCTTTTCTGCTACTGTGCTGTTGGCGTCTATGAAAACATAGACACCATGTTGTATTCCGATCCCTACCCACTTGCTACACCCGTCTCTTTGCGGGGTGTCGCGAAGATGCTGAACTTTGGACGTGTAGGCTGCCCCATTCAGATAGGCATGTTGCCCTGCTTGGGCATTGTTGTTCTCCTCTCCTCTCTGCTAATACCTCTATATAAACGACATGTAACAATTTGTTCATGTATGCACCTTTATGAAATGAAAAGGTGATGATGCTCTTCCCATGAAGTTATATATAAAAAAAAGAAGGAACTGAAAAGGGAAATGTTGTGCATGCAGTAAATCAACCTGTGTCAGCAAAGCGTGTTGGAGTAATTCACTGAAAACCATGAGTAAACATGCATGTGAGAACGTGGCATCCAGCTTCTCAATATCAGAGCATGGCATCCAGCTAAACTCTGCGGAGTACGCTTGTTTTCATGCGGGGGAAAGATTGGAAACAGTCGTCTTTTCGGTCTGCATTCAGGCATCTTCCCTGAACCAAAAGCCGCTGCAAAAGCAAGCCAGGCTCCTTGATCTACGGCTGTACGTCCGCCATCCGTTTCCACGATCTTCAGCCGGTTTCTCTCATATCCGTTTCCATGATCTTTTCAGCGTCGTAATTAACTTCAACGTATCTCCTTAACTTACTCCCAAGCGACTCCTTAATTTACTCCCAAGCGACGCGCGGGTACTTCTGTTAAACTTTAAGCTAATTTCTGAAGAAGTCGTCCACTGATTTCTTGGAAGACCTTGCTTGCAAGTCATGGCTTGCACGGTACACTTGCGGCATGGTTCCTCGGAGCCTAGCATGCGCCTCCGTGCCAGCCTATGCGTGGCCAACATGTCGACGTCGAGACTCACCGGTCCCCGCCGACACCGCTGAAGTCTAGAGCAACAAGGCCTTGACAAGTTTGCTGCTTTCATCAGAGTCGTTTTCTGCAGGTCAGTGTCGATGACAACTGACAGATGTACTAGCCAGTATGGGATCTATTGGAAGCTGCACTGTGCATGCATGCGACTATTCCATCCATACGCAGAAACAAAATGTTTTCTTTTTGACATTTGATCGACGTCACTCAGAGCTCGAACGTCCTCATGGAAACAAAATAAAATTTTTAAAAGAACAACTGAGTTTTTAAACCATAAAGAAAGCTCCTTTGTATTTTTAAGCCTTCCATACGCGACGGGATAGAATTTGAGACAACAAAACAAATAGTTGGAACATTCAGTCGCATTTACCTTCAGTAGCAAGCCGACGAGGCACTACAAGACAATGCAGCTGCCACAAATTTCCTGGTAATTGAGGGCTAAGAGGAGAGAGGAGAGAGAGAACACAGAGCAAATTGACCCCAAGACTAGCTAATCACCTGTCCCAGTGAGTGAGTGATCGCTTGCGCGAGAAGGTCGTCCTGAAAACAACGTATCATCAATATGGAAGCTAGAAAATGAAGAGAACTGCAATCAGCCAAGTCGTTTCTGACGAAACAAAAAATGATTTACTACCTGTTGCTTCACTAGTAGTAGCAAGTAAATAAGCCATAACAATGTGGGGGACCACACTGCCCTGAATGAACACAATACTACATCAAAAATTCATCACTGTGAATACCAGGTTGCTCAATAAAAATACACAGGGCACTTTTTTCAAAAGGAACTATATCCACAGTACAGGCCGAAAGTACTTGCGCTTCATCAGGCCAGGGCCCAGGGCTGATAAGCCTCCTGACTTGTTTAGCATAGCTACCAGATCAGAGAGTAACTCTCCTGTAGTGTAGTAGAAATTTATTTTTCAGCTGTAATAGTAAAGGAGAAATAACATATATAGTGAATGATGTGGCCGCAGAGCAGTTCTTGCACAATTCAGTCACTGGCTCTGCCGTCTATTTCGCAAACTGAGTTCATCTTGGGTTATATTACTTGAATCAACTCCGACGTGTTCATGATTTTCAGAGAAGACAAAGGTTCTCGACTTCTCGTTTGTGTGGTGGAATTGCTTTTTACAGTTGCAGGTGCCATCCTTCGGCTTTGTTTCGCGTCAGCAAGATGACAGTTGAGGTGCCCGGTCCAACAGCGAGGCCGAGGAAGACGAACATTACCTCGCCCAACTATCCAGTCCAGAATCCAGAAAGGAGGATTAAACAGCACACCATAGATTGTGCTCAGCAGAACATGCGCGGCGCTATCAATGACGACCTATCATAATTTCACTACTGCAGTTTAGCACTGTGCTTAATCCAAATTCACGTGCTTTTATAAACACAGAAATTTAGAGCAGCTCCGCAGTCCGAAAAAAATTGAAGACAGAACAGGTGAACCCTCTTGATCCTTCCGGAAAGAATCAGTGCGCACGATCCAAAGATACATAGCAGAAGTTATACAACAGCATCACCAAATGCTACGGCTAATTTCAGTAACTGCTTCGGGCACAAACAAGCACCAGATGATTCTGTTTCTACAGACCAATGAATTCAGTGGGCTAAATTTGAGATGATATAATCTCATTAGAAACACCCAATACACAAGGAACAAACACGGAAACATCATCGCATTGAGCACCAGCAATCCACAATAAGGCATATGATCGATTATTATACAGAACATGAGCAAGCAAATAACAGCATCAGATTTAGAAAAAAGAAAATAAGGAATCACCCAAATATAAAAAGATCAGAGCAGCCAGTAAGCACATATCACTGAAACATTGACAAATCATATGCAAAGATATCTGGCAGACTAGCAGTTTTCACACCATGACACAAAGCCAGAATGAGCCTAAAAATTATTCTACTCAGAGTACTACCTGATTTCATGGCAATGCCAATACCCCTCTACCCAACAAAAAATAACTTGATAAGCTACACAAAACAAAAGTATGTATATACTACCTCCGATCCAAAACATAAGCATTTTTAGATTTGGATAAAGTCAAACTAGTTTAATTTTAACTAATAATATCTAAAAAATTACATAATTTTTAATATAAAAATATAATTTTTATGAAAGCTAATTTTATACTGAATTCAAAAAATATAATTTTTATATGATAAGATATTATTAGTTTTACATTATTAGTGGTCAAAGTGATAAAAGTTTGACTTTGACTAAATCTAAAAATGCTTATATTTTGGAACGGAGGGAGTACCATCTTGCTTATGCGATACTACAATGTCAATAGATAGACGACAAACTACAAATAAAAACCCTAATACAGAATACTCTGAATCCTGACTAGTACCGAAACATGCACAGCTCATATGAAACAGTTAAGTTAAAACCCAAACATCCCAGCATCCGGCCATCCCAGCAAAGAAACTACAGAAATACACAAGGAATTTACCCAAACATCCCAGTCATATGGACAAAGCAGATAGCAGAAAACACAACAGAAGTCATGGATTCTCCAACCCAGGGTCACATTGACTAGTAATGGCAGCTGCTCAAAATCAATTGAATCACCTAAAATCAGTATATGTACCATAGTAAAATGTTATTCTCTTTCCGTCCCTACAACTAGCTGCAAGTCCAAGAACTATCTATCCACCAAGACATGCTGACACATAAAAATGACACCTATATGCCCTCTAGTAGATTTTACTTGATTGAACTGCCTATCGTGTCCTAAAGACAACTACAGATAAATCAACAGAGGTAATAACATGCCAAACTATGTGATGAAATAGCATGAAAATCTGATAAATATCAACTACAGGCAGTGGTAATAACATGTCAAAATTTGTGAAGAAATAGCATGAATATCTGATAAATATAACCGACAGAGATAGTTATCAATTCTTAGCTCTCGATTCTCACAAGACACAAACATAAAAGCATGATAAACAGTAAACAGATACTCCAGTAAGCATCTCCATCGACGGGGCGAAGCCAGCAACACGCATACTGATCCGCCGCGCACTCCGCTCAACGGTACGACTTCTGAAACCTCGCGCGGGCACCACGTCCACCAAACTTCTTGGGCTCGCAGCGCCTGGGGTCGGCAACGAGGAGCGTGCGGTCGTACCGCGCGAAGATGTCCTTGACCTCCTTCTTGGAGGCCTCGTCGACGTACTTCTGGTAGTACGCCACCAGCGCCTTGGCGATAGCCTGCCGGATCGCGTAGATCTGCGACGTCTTCCCGCCGCCGCGGACGCGGATCCGCATGTCGACGTCCTTGAACTTGCTGCGCCCGGCCAGCATGATGGGCTCGAAGGCCTTGAGGCGCAGCATCTCCGGGCGGATCAGCTCGATGGGGACCCCGTTCACCTTGATCAGCCCGCGCCCCGGCTTCGTGTAGGCCACGGCCACCGCCGTCTTCTTGCGGCCGAAGCACTGGACTGTGCCCGCCGGCGGGCGGGTGAGAGCGGCGGCCATCGTTCCTTGGTCGGTGCTAGGATCGCAGAAGCGGCGGCGGCAGCGCGCTAGGGCTTTGGGGGAGGTGGTGGCGGCGGCGGCGGCGCGCTAGGGCTTTTGCGGCTGGTGGGAAGGATTCGGCGGTTTTATAGCTGGGATGCGTTAGGGTTTCGGCTTCTGGAGAATGACTTTTGGGCCTGCAAGGCAGTCAGATACTTGGATGATGTTCTGGCCTTTGATGGGCCGATGAGATTTTGTTGGGCTATTGGAATGTCCTTTTTTTTAAAGGTGGGCTATTGGAATCAATGACGGAAAAAGGCCGAAATCTTTTCTCTCAGTTCTTAGGTTGTCAGTCAGAGGTCTGATTTTCTTCGGCCCATCTCCAGTGTCCTGTTCATGTGGGTAAAAGTGAACCATCCTGCGTGTTGTCGTTCAGACAAACCTTGTTTAATCATAGAAAATGTATGCGTGCAAGAACACGCCCTTCCAACTGATGCTCGACATGTCCTCTCCGTGACGAACATGATACTGGGAGGGTGCGATTTTCTTTTTTTATTTTTTGAATTTTCGGGTATGTTGAAAATCAACCTCCTCGCATTGCGTAAGAGCATTTTAAAAGTTCCTATTAACTCTTTTAAATCAAATTATAAAAAAAATCTAAAAAACCTTCTACAACAATTTTTTTAAACACCTCCTACTTACTTTCGAGGATCTTCTGAAATATCCTTTTTCTTTTTTAGGTAAATCTAAAAATTTCTAAAATATTATTTTTTAGGTAAATATCAGTGCAACTGATCTATGTGCAACTGACAGTAAATCTGTTGAAGAAGATGGCTAATGTAAACCTTAAAATGTTTTGGCTAGCTCAAAAAATACTTTTTGGAGTGATGTTGGAGATGGTCTAACAATTTCCATAGACAGGGTACCGTAACTGCATTGTAGTGTCTTCAACACAGATATCGGATCTACGACGACGACCGCTCATTTCTTCGTCTTCATCCATCGCTGTTGTTCTCCCGTATTACCACCAACAGTTAACAAAACAGGTCTCCAGAAGAGTTTGAGATCCAGGTTCCAGAGTCGTTTGCGAACCAGAACGAAGCCATGGCCAAGCTGCTCGCGTTACTGCTTCTCTGTTCCCTCTTCCTCGCCGCCGCCGCCGCCGCCGTCATGGCCTCTGCCGCCGAGGTGATCGTGATCTCCGGACCATCTCTCCCGCTCTTCATCCCATCAAGCAATTCGATCTGATTCGCTTCTGTTTATTTACTTGCATGTTTCTTCTTGCCCTGTGATGTCGATCGATACCTGAAGATCGCGCCCTGTCCCGGGGTCGAGGAGGGCAACGACGATCTGCACAGAAGAAGATCGATCGCGCCCAGTCCCGGCAACCACAAGGTACTAACTCCGTTTCAAATTATAATAATTATATATTATTAATAATCAAAGTAATAAAAATTTAATTTTGATTAAGAGCCTGTTTGATTTTTATCGACTAAAAATTAATCAATTTTTTCTAAACAGGTGGACTAATAGAGGAATAATTTTTAGACCATCAACAGACTAATTATTTTTCAATTAGTCAATTCAAAGTACTAATAGAGACTAATAATTCATAAGTAACATTAAATGTTTAAAATACCTTTGCTTTATTTAATCAGAAAATAACTCAGAAAATAATTAAAAAAACTAAGTCCAACCCGGAAAAGAACTGGTTGCAACTCGGAAAACCTTAAAAAACTAACTCAGAAATTGATTAAAAAACTAAGTACAACTCGAAAATTAATTAAAAAAACTAAAAATTGACAAGTTTGATAGTGATGACAATTACTTGCATTATTCGCAATCATCGGTTGCAACAATAATTTAGGAGATGAGGGTCAAGATATGAATACTTTTTGTGATAGTATTGCCGATGGTTTAAATTGCTTTGCGGCATTGATTCAAACTAACCATATATATAAGTTAATAACAAAATTCTTCCTTTTTGCTGTTCCAAATCTCTCAGTGATGTTGTATTAGATTTTGAAAGAATTTTTACACTATAGTCTAAGTAGTTTCTATTGTAGCTGTAGATGATAGACCAAACTTTTACAACGATTTATTATGCTGCTCTGACACTATACTTTATTTGTATTATATAAATGCCGAAAGTAAATTTGAGAAAATAACAGAAAAATTGTACAAAATTTAAATATATAACGAGAAATACAACTAACGGTCTGACAATTAGTCATAGATTCAAACATACGCGGACTAATAATTAGTTAGAAGCAAAACAGAGATTTTATTGAAGGATAAAATAATAATCAGTCACTTCTCCAAATAGACAATAGACTAACAATTAGTCAGTCAAATCTAAACAAGCTGTAAACTTAAAAATGTTTATATTTTGAAATGGAGCGAGTACGAAGGAGCACCATCTTCTTCTTCCGACTAGAATAGGAGTACCACCGTCCATCGAGTAGATGGACGTGAAGAACAGAACACTGATTGCATTTTCTGTGGTCATGAAATGTGTAGGGTCGCAAAGATGGCAAGGGAAACCTGAAGCCCTCCCGTAAGTTATGATCTGTTAAAGAAGAACAGCTTCTAGTTTCCGATCTGTTATAAGTATAGACAATTCGATTTCATATAGAGTATCTGCTAGACAGTGATTGATGAGAATGAATCATGATGAATGAACATGAACAGAGTGCTCGGGCGAGTGCCACCGGCGGTGCTCGAAGACGCACCACCGGAAGCCGTGCCTGTTCTTCTGCAACAAGTGCTGCACCAAGTGCCTGTGCGTCCCGCCGGGGTACTACGGCAACAAGGAGACCTGCCCCTGCTACAACAACCGGAAGACCAAACGCGGCGGGCCCAAATGCCCCTGAACCTTTCTTTCTTTCTGGTTTCCATTTGTTTATTTATTTGTTTGTTTGTAGTGGTTTCGATATTCTTGGAGTCGAATCTTTGACATAGCAGTAGTAGCAATCAGTTCACTTTTTCTCAAGAGAAAAATGCATGAGGCACTGAAATATATATATATATATATATATATATATATATATATATATATATATAGAGAGAGAGAGAGAGAGAGGAGACATGCAGATAAACGATGCCCTTTTTATCCAGGAGTGACTGAGTGAACAGTCCCCGTTCGTGGCGTTCTCGGTGTGTGCCTGCAGTGGGCTGCCCAATCACTCACTCTACCTGTCTTGTCGACTAGATCGCCGCTCGCGGCGGCCGGCCGATTGGACGCGAACCAGAAATCGAAGCGATCCCTTGGCAAAATGGCTGACACGCCGGGCCGGCTGGTTCCCTCCCTCCGGGCGCCGCCGGTCACTGTTCTGCGGATCGACCGGTTGTGTGGATAAACGCTGCGGCAAGCAAGGTTTTTGACGAATCGATCAGCGCTCCGAGCATTCATGGAGCGGAGCGGAGCAGGGAAGAGAACAGAGAAGAAGAGCCGAACAGCTCGAACCCCAACCAAATTTGCGGTGCTCCAGCCAGGCACCACCCTGGCGGGAAAGAAGCTACTAGACGCCTTCAATCGCACGCCACACCTTGAGGGTGCCGGCCAGGCCAGCCAGTTCATCATCATGCAAAACCACACGAACAATTGGTGGGGGACCTTCGCGTCTTCCAATGGAGCGGTGTTTGATTTTGGCGTTTGGTGCTGCTGGACAACAAGCTGAATTATTCCTCAGACGGCAGCTGAAACGCATGCGAAAATGCCAGAGGTGAAGGTGACGAGCCTTCGATGACAGCGCGCCTAATTTTCGGAGCACGTCGCTCCTCCTGTCCTCCATGATCTGATATGACTGGATGGACGGAAGCAGTCCTCTCCCTTGTGAAACGCACTGGACTTGCATTTTTATCAAGCTGGTACTTCTTACATACTAGTACAAACAGCTACTTAAACATCATAAGATCATTGACCATTGGGGTGACCTGGTGAGTTTGCAGCACGTGAGCAATCGGGGTACGTAGAGGAGAGGTGGCACATGCAACCGGCTAGCAGTCGTAGAGAAGGCGGAGGACGAAGAGTCGATTGGAGAGGAGTGCTTCTCTGTCCAACCTCACGATGTAGGAGTATTTGTCAAGATGTCAGTGTCAATCAAACATGAAACTTTCTCTACATCAGTATCTACAGCCTACAGTAATCCCGATCCATTGAAAACGTCCGAGACGTTTGGTCAAGTCAATCCAGGTATAATCGTGTCCCCTAATATTATGGACCTACTAGCGTTGGTGGGTTGTTCATTTTAGCGGTCCACTGGTAGCGACACCAAGCATATGTAGATCTAGATACAGCTTCGTTCATGCAGTCCAAATTAATAGTCTATCCTTGCTAACAGAAGGAACAAACTAAGTCCATGCATAATGTGTCAAATATATAGCGCACATCAAGGTCACATAGCTATTAATTATTTCTTAGTTTAGAAAACCTGAATTGCTCACAAATTACTGTCTCCTGGTTTCATACGGAAGGGAGTAAACAGCATAAACCAAATATGCATTGCTTTATTAATTTCATAGTCGCACCGAGATAATTATATTGTTGCTCGATCGCGTTATATCTAAAGTAGTGTTGGATCAACATACGTGACCCCATTTTGGAAAATAATTGTGCATGAAGAAATACATACTATTTTCAGAAACCTGATCGTCACAATTGTTAAGCTTTTTATCCCCTAAGAGATAGTATCAGGTGGTTCTTTGTGACTCATCATCTACGTGAAAAGTTAACCAGTCGACAACAACAATTTCAGAATGGAGGAATGGATAGAGCACGTCGATCCTGATCTTGTATTGATAGACGCAAAATACGTGTAAATTACAGCGACGACAAAATGAACTCCAGAGTAAAACAAATTGCAGTTTTCAGGATTTTGCAGAACAGAAAGCACCACTCGCTCAACCAAGTGGTTCGCCACCACAAAACCCGTGATCTCGCTGCATCGATCCACCTAGCTAGCGCCTCCACCCGGTATAAAAAGTCACACCGTCCAACAAGCCGTGACAGCAACCCGGTCGAGCTTTCTCCTCCTCCTTCCTTCCCGTCTCACCTCACCAGCTTCCTTTCCTCCTGGTCCTGGAGGCGCCGCAGTCGCCACCGCCCACCACCACCACCACCGCCGCCACCATGGGGCCGAAGCAAGACCCACCGACGGCGAACGGCACGGCGACGAGGAAGGAGACGAAGGTGGTGCACTACCGGGAGTGCCAGCGCAACCACGCGGCCAGCATCGGCGGGCACGCCGTGGACGGGTGCCGCGAGTTCATGGCGCTGGGGGCGGACGGCACCGCCGACGCGTTCGTCTGCGCCGCGTGCAGCTGCCACCGCAGCTTCCACCGCCGCGAGGTCGAGGCGGCCGAGTGCTCCTCCACCACCACCACCACCTCCGGTTGAGTGGTTGCTGCTTTCCGCATGTGCCATGTGGGTTGCCGTGCCGATGGGTGAGAGGTGAGAGGTTGGAGGGAGAAGAGAACATGCATGGTCGGCGTCGAAATTATTGATTTCAGCCGTGTAATTATGGATCGATGTTTACTGTTCTTCATGTTTTCTTTCCTTCTATTGACCTTGAATTTACATGTGATGTGTGACATATTTGTTGGCTGTTCGTTCATGTGCCATCCTATATTTTCTGTACACGGTGCCCTGTTAATTACCTCCTGTCCTTACAGAAATGCCATCCTATATTTTCTGTACATCGATCTCAACTGTGCTCATGTCAGGAACTGGTGTTCTTGGTTCACAATAGAATTTTTCTGTGAAAAAATGATTGCTGTCCATCAAGTTTGATCCTTGTTGTTTACTACTATAAGTTTGAAAAGTATGGCTTTGCCGGAGCATTATCAGGTAGCACTTGGATGCCTAATGCCTTTGCTTGCACTGAAAGGGATCAGCTACGGAGTACTGAGTACATACTAGCACGCGCTACTTTGCATAATTTAATAATTAAGTTTATGTTATCTTGCTATTTGCCTGGATGATCCCGTGCTGCTGCGGGGATGAAGCAGAGCTGGGAGAGCACGCATGTTCTTGTCAAACGTCGCCAAGTGTTAGAACACGAACTCGTGTTCGATCGGTAGCGAGGAATCGGCAGATTGGGGAAGGAACAAGCAGGGAATTGGAGAAAGAACGGAGGAAGATAAGAGTAGGTAGGCAATATTGATTTTTCTCATATATTTCTTGTCTTTCTCGCAAGGCAGCAGTCACTTATATAGTCTCAGGTCCCAAGGTCATTAGTACTACATTACGGCCCACTCTGGCCCAGAAACGCGGACGTTAGCACGGCTCGCGCGGTTGCTCTTTCTCGGCGCCGCATGATCCTACTGGTGATAGCTGTCGACGTGGTGCTAACACCAAGTTGGAATATCTGTGCACATCGTTTTCGCCCTTTGCGTGGCGCTGTCGTTCCTGCCTCCGAGGTGCTGGTTGGCCCTGCCCACTTGCAGTGGCGAGTCAGCTTCACCATTTCTGATTTTGCAGAGCTAATTTTGTGAACATTTACATTAGTTTCAGATTAGTTTCTTAGAAACCAATTCAATTTCATAAAAAAAAAACTTAGGATCGAGAATTTTCCTGCAATTCAAGTGAGCCTTTTTTTATCTTTCTAGTGCTGCTGCAACTGTTTTTGCGCTCTGTAGTGACCAGCTGTAGGATAGCCAAGCTCGGGGAGACTGCTGCAGCATTTTGTTTTGAGAGGCTGAGTTGGAGTCCAGTAACAATCCAAAATTTTTCGGACCGGAAAAGGTTCTCAATCCAAATGTTTTGGTCCAGTAACAGACGAAAATGTGCTAGACCCAGCCAATTACCAAACGTAAATGTACTATACTAGGCCCAGCCCACAAACCAAACGTAAACGTGCAGCCCAGAAGAGAAGCAGAACGATCCATCCACACGTGACACGTCACTGAGCAGGGAACCCCCAATATTTGGTGGCTTCCCTCGCGAACCGAATTCCAATTTCAACTCCCGCGCGCGAATCAAAATCGCAAAACCAAATCCCAATCCAAGTTCCAACCCCCGCGCGCGGATCGGAAACGCGAAAGCCATCCCGCTCTCCCTCCCCAACCCTTTCCGATTTCATCGCCAGATC
>BCLG01001995.1:7268-32093 GCA_001602295.1 Zoysia matrella
CCACATCGTCACCTGACGCGGCCACCGCTGTCGACGACGCCATACAGCACACACCGCAACAACCAGCTGCCTGCGGTGCTCTCACCGCCGCGGTTGCTCGGTCCTAGCAGGCGATGAGTTGGTATCAGGTGATCAGGTGGATACGTGAGCGTATATAAGGACCAAGGAGACAGATGGAAGTAGTACTACTCGTATGAATGAAGAAGGGCCGGGGCCGGGGGGTCGACGGTGGAGGAGGGTTTCCTGGCGCGCAGGGAAGAAGGCGAGGATCTTATTGAATGGCGTCTCATGTGTGTGGGCATCATCGCTTCGCTGCATGCATGGGATTAATGAGAGCGTCTAAAGCGACGTCTCGCGGATTGGAGCCTGTGATCCCCATCAAGTGCGCTCATCACCTCAGCCTCAGCCTCTCTCTCGCTGCCCCTGCAGGACGGCGGGAAATTATCAGTTCCAGCTCGATCGATCGCCATATTGGCCGCCCTTGATCGTTCACTGTAGTAGCTGCAGGCTGGGCCCCGAGTAAATACAGTACGAACTTCAGAGCTCATCAGAGCACATGGATCGTCGATCCAGAACGCGAGTTTTACTGCTTCGATATCCTTCTCCTTCTCGAGGAGTTAAGGTACTCCTAAGAGGCTAAGACGACATCTTGCACAGGAGATAGTGAAGAGTACGCGTACAAGCATGCTGCTGCGTGCTGCCCGTAATGGCATAGCCTATCGCCTGCCTGCATCCTGCGTACTAGCTGCCAAACCATCATTGATCAATCTATAATAACCACCGCCTCCTACCGCAGCCAGCTGATGGCGATCGATCGAGGATGCAAATCGCGCGGAGGAAGAAGGAGACGCAGAGGCATGCAGTGCAGGCGTCAGGGGCGGGGCGCACCCTTCTGACACCGCATCTGATCAACAGCCGGGGGAGGAGCAGGGATAGCAGAGGGAGCACGCGGCGACGCTGTGCTGCGCACCAACGCGCGCGCGATTTGCACTGCAGATGCCTCTGTTCATGCGGGGGCCGGCGCCCCCGGCCGTGCCGTTAATTCGGCCGGGCGGCAACGCAATTACCACCGCGCGCGGCTTGGCCCGCGCCGCGCCGGTTTTGACTCGCCGTGCTGGAAGCCACGTTCCTCGGCGTCGTCCACGGTGACGACGACGACCAACTTCGTCAAGGCGTCGCCCGCTGGCGGCAGCCCCCCCCCTCGCCCCCACAGCGTGGCGTACCTTTGCCACGGCGTTGGGCTCCGAATTCTACTGTTACTTAAAGCCATCGATCGTTGTGGCAAAGCTCTGTCTGAATTCTGATATTCGGATACTGAAGTCGGGCCTTGGTGGGCTTCGAATCATGGATCCGGATGGCCGAAATCCTCAAGTAACGCTCCAGACGGCCCAAATAAATTCTTTATTCTTAGAGAGAGTTATGGCCCAAACATAGCTTAACAGAGTTGTCGGAATGAAGAATGTCGATGCTTTGATATTCACACACTTCTTACTTTTTTAAAAGCAGAAAAGAACTTCCCGCGGGATTATGATCGTAATCAACGACTAACAATTCGCGATCTCTATCTATCCGGTTTATAAATGACGAAGTTTTCCGTACGCATAGTTAACTCAAAGAACCAGGAAAGCTATCCTAGCATCATCAACTAAAATTCGGTTTAAGTCGCACACTCAACACCAGTCAAATTCCAACAACCAGCAGGGACCCATGCATACGCTTTGCTTAACTCGCGCGTCGCCCCTTAAGATGTCGCCGGCAAAATGATACGGGGTTCGGCTGCGTCATCATCATAGCCTCGGTTTCTATGATTTCCTCGTTCCAATCAGCTAGGCAAATCCATTAGCAGTACACATAAATTAGTTGATAGTGCTCCTCATCCATCCAGCAGCATTTTCTGAGTAGTTTAGGGGCCAGCCTGCGTACAATCTGATCCGCAATAATCCTGCATCGAGCCGCCATGCCGTGCCTCTCTCGTCTTTGTTTTGCAATATTCTTGCTTAGTCTCCGTTTGAAACGAAATATTTTTTAATATTTTTTTCTGTAAAATTAAACTGATTTCTGTAAAAATTTTGCGAAATTTCTGCGTTGGCTCCTCAGTGGTATCCTCTTCGGCAGTAACCTGAACGTACGTCGAATGGTTGTAGATGCATGTGAACGCGTCTGTTGGCTATGCGTTTACTTGATATCGTTTTCAAAAGCGTCAACGAACGACGAGGGAAGCTCGCACTTTCCTCGAAGCGCCCCGATCCACCATTTGATCACAACTTCTTTTGCAAGAAAAAATGATCTTGGCGTTCCCAACAAAATGACCGACTCCACGAACTTTCAAGCCCAGTTCCCAGTCCCTACCGCGGACTCCCGCTCTTCGTCCACAACTCTACTCGCTGGTAGTGACTTGGTGCCGAACATCCCCACACGACGGGGCGCCCGAAAGACGTACCGGCTCCCGGAATTCCACGGCCACCGGACTCAACGGCCGTCGTGGAGTCGCGCGCAGGACGTCACGTTTCCCAAACAAGCGCGTAGTACGTCGCCACGAGGGGCGCCACGGCCGGTCAAGCCGTTTGACCTGGACACCACGGCAGGGGCGCACGGCCTCGTCGTCTGACTGTCTGAGACGATGACCACATCGTTCCCACGGTCCCACCGGCGATGTCAACCAAACACCGCGTCGGCTACCTCCCGCTCCGTTCCCATCACTGCATCAGTCCATAAGCCGAGAGAGATCGCGTTGGCCTACCTGCCAGTGTAACGGCGTGCTACTGCTACGCTTATCTCACCCGGTTGGCGCGCGCTGGCACGCCTCGCCCCTTGAAGCAGCTGCCGTTTGACCGTTGAAACGCGCCCCGGATCGTCGGATCCGTAGCCGGCTCCATCGCCACCGTCCGTATCAGCGTCCGGCGCGCCTCGTGCGTCAGTGGCGCAGTAGTCTACACTCTACTCACCTTCTCGTTACCTTCCTGGGCCGGACGTTTTCCCGGGGCAGAGCGGAGCACCAGCGCCGCCCGTCCCTTATATAATTTCCTCCGCGTGGCCTTTCCCTCCATTGACAAATCGGTGGTTGAGAAGATAAAGTCGTTGCCGTCGTCGTCGGCTCGTGTGTGCGTGTGACTGGCGATCGAGGGAAAGGGGAGCGAGAAAGATGAGCGGAGGCGGCATGGACGGGACGCCGGTGGCTGAGTTCCCGCCGACAGCGACTCACGGCGGGCGGTTCCAGCTGTTCAACATCTTCGGCAACCTCTTCGAGATCACCGGCAAGTACCGGGGACCCATCATGCCCATCGGCCGCGGCGCCTACGGGATCGTCTGGTACGCTGCTCTGCTCTGTGCCTCTGTTCCTTCCGTTCGTCTTGAACTCTTATTGCTAATGATTCGCGAGAGGTGAGTATTTTAGGAGGGTTGGTCCGACCGATCAGTTCCTTCGCTCGTTCGTTCGTTCTTTAGGCAGTGGAGTACAGCAGTTGAGCAAGTCCAGTTAATTTCGTAGTGCCCTGGTTGGTTGGTCGTCTTGCTCTGAAAACTCTGTGCGGATGCGTGCAGCTCGGTGAGGAACGAGGAGACCGGGGAGATGGTGGCGATCAAGAAGATCGCCAACGCCTTCGACAACCACATGGACGCCAAGCGCACGCTCCGGGAGATCAAGCTGCTCCGGCACCTCGACCACGAGAACGTGAGCACATTTCCGTCGAGGCCGCGATGCCTGTTTTGGTTTGTTCCGGTGATATTCCAGAATCTGACTTCCGCATGGTCCAACACAAACAGATCATAGGCTTCCGGGACGTCATACCGCCGCCGATCCCGCAGGCGTTCAACGACGTGTACATGGCCACCGAGCTCATGGACACGGACCTCCACCAAATCATCCGCTCCAACCAGCAACTCTCCGAGGAGCACTGCCAGGTAAGGAGCGATCAACGATGTCGCCATCGATCAGCACCCTGATCCTGCTAAGAAGGGTTCATCTTAGCCGCGGTTCTTCGCGTGTTCGCAGTACTTCCTGTACCAGATCCTGCGCGGGCTCAAGTACATCCACTCGGCGAACGTGATCCACCGGGACCTGAAGCCGAGCAACCTGCTGCTGAACGCCAACTGCGACCTCAAGATCTGCGACTTCGGGCTGGCGCGGCCGTCCTCGGAGAGCGACATGATGACGGAGTACGTGGTCACGCGGTGGTACCGAGCGCCGGAGCTGCTGCTCAACTCCACCGACTACTCCGCCGCCATCGACGTCTGGTCCGTCGGGTGCATCTTCATGGAGCTTATCAACCGCCAGCCGCTGTTCCCCGGGCGCGACCACATGCACCAGATGCGCCTCATCACCGAGGTAACCTTCCTGAGCTCAACACCTTGCCCTGTTCTTGGAGCTGGGCGCTTTCGATTGACTTGATCGATGGGCATGCAGGTGCTCGGGACGCCGACGGACGAGGAGCTTGTGTTCATCCGGAACGAGGACGCGCGGAAGTACATGAGGCACCTGCCGCAGTACCCGCGCCGGCCGTTCGCGAGCCTGTTCCCCAAGGTGCACCCCGTGGCGCTGGACCTCATCGAGAGGATGCTCACCTTCAACCCGCTGCAGAGGATCACAGGTGAGCGCCCCGCCGCGGCACGCGTAGTACCTTTTCCCCCTTGTGCATCTTGGACGGCGGCTGAACCCATAATTGGCACGTGTGATTTTTCTATTACTGTGCTGCTTTGACGGTCGGTGGTTAACAGCGCTGTAGCACGTGGTGTGCGACCAATATTCATCGTGCTGAAGTTAGGCAAACTTGCACAGCTGGATAGTAGTAATAATCAATCTGTCTCTCCTCGAAAGAAAAGGTCTGCACTGACTGATCATGCAAAAATAGAAAAAAACGAGGTCTCCCCTGCCCTTCATAGTTTGATTCCCCATTTGCGGGTACATAGGTTGCCCATATCCTAACAATAACAATTTAAAATTGTGGGGAGTATTTTGGTATGCATTGAAGCTTTCTCTTCTATTTGCAGTGTTGCTGCTTTCCTCATCCACGCCTATTTTATGTTTACTTTGGAGCTTTCGCCCTGTTGATTTTGACGAAGTGGCGATGAGGACTATGTACAGAATATTGGTGTTGTGATAAGATAGAAAAATGCAACAGGCAATCTAAGAAACTGTGTTTTAGATCAAAGTTTTCTCTTCAGAGTGTGCTTTAGAGTTTTTTCTTCAGAGAATGCTTTTGGTTTCAGAGTAACAGGGCAGGGATTTCGTTGTTGGTTTCAGATTAGCAGAGTTCTAGCTCTGGGAATCATCTGTATAAAAAAGAATTTCAGGCCCGGTTGATTTTCATTCTCACGAAATTGATTTCGTCATGCAGTTGAAGAGGCGCTGGAACACCCGTACCTGGAGCGCTTGCACGACATCGCCGACGAGCCCGTCTGCACAGAACCGTTCTCGTTCGACTTTGAGCAGCAGGCCCTAAGTGAAGACCAGATGAAGCAGCTCATATTCAACGAGGCCATCGAAATGAACCCAAATTTCCGATATTAAATCTAATGCTGGCGTGGAGTATCATGTATGCTTTTGCTTTTATACATGTTTGTAGATAGACGCAAGATCAAAAGAGCCGGGGTAGAGTGAACATTGCATTTGTTAATTGGTTCATGTTTGAGCCCATGAGTAAGGCTGTAAGCTAGGTGCTGTTGTAATTGTCTGTGTACCAATAATAAAATGTTAATGACCATGATGTTATAGCATACAGAAGTCCAATTTTGCCCCTGATTGGTCTTGATCGAGGGAGAACGCACTGAAGATCAATACGATGGGCTAGTCAAGAACTTTTGCGAGCAGTAAACTCACTCTTCCGACGAAACTTTAGCAAGCAGTAAACTCCACGTTGTTCTATCTATTCATTAGGACTTTGCAAGCATTTTTTTTTAAAAAAATACTTGACATAGCTGAAAACTTGATTAGGGTAACCCTTGTCCCCCCAACTCCGTGCGCTTTTATTTCAAGCGTCCCCAGCCACTAGTGTACTCTCTCCGTTTTTTTACTGTAGTCGTTTTCAACCAATTTGATTAGATTAAGTAATGACAAATGGATATTTCTACCCTCACGTTGCAAATCGAAAAGAACACAGCTTCCCTGACCGGCCGGCTTCACGCGCCCGCGCACCCCATGGCCTCCGCGCCGGCCGGAGGTCGCGCCCCCGCCGCCCCACGTCCACCGCGTAGCACCAGCCCTCGCGCTTCCTCCACCCAACAGCCACCGCGCCGCGCCGGCCCAGATCGCGTGCCCGCTGCCACAGATCGCGCCCCTCACACCCGAGGAGCTGTGCCGTCTTGCGATGGCCGTGCCGCCCCCAAATCCGACGGCCACCGCGCGCTCCTAGGTCCTGCTGTCGACGGGGACCTCAAGACCTTGCCCCTCGATTCCTCCTCCGAAACCGCCTCCACCGACCCTCTGCGGCGACTCCATGGAATGGCCGCGCGTGTCCATGAAGCTGAGGGCATTCCCCGTGCGGCAAAGGTCATTGGAATGATGATGTTGAGGACTCCGATCAGACTGGACAGCTCCATCGTTGGCTCCGGCACCAGATCGCGATGTCTCCGTCTCCAACACCAATTTGGCCACCACCTCACTCGTGTGATTGAAGAAAGGGCTCTGGACATGAGCAGCACTACATCTAGAAGAATTGGTGGAATATCTAGAAGAATTCTGCTGGTGGAGAGCAGAGCGGTGGTGTCCTAGCTGCTAGTGGAGGGCAGAGCGGTGGTGTTCCAGCGGCAGTCCGCGCAGATGGAGGAGGGCGGCAGCCAACGGCGTGGTCTTTGGCCGGTAATGGCGGAGGGCCAAGTACCTGCAGCTTGACGCCGTGATCCCTGTCTTAGAGGTTCTTGGCCATGCACCGCTCATCCCTGGCAGAGTGGATTAGCCGCAAGTTCCTGACGGAGAAGATTATACGCGAGTCCCTTATGGAGAGATGATGCCGCGCAGAGGTGAACGCTACGATCAAAGGTAAAAAAAAAAAAAGAAAGCAACGACGAATGTAAGCGCGATGACATCAAAAAAAGAACTTTAAAATCTGTTGGAAATGACTACAATAATAATAAAAAAAAACAGAGTAAGCAGCAAGCAGGCCTTAGTTGCACATCAGAGGTCAGTCTCAACTGAGCACATCACCCTCCACACAAACAGCAACAGGTAATGCAATCAAGCAACTTATGATACCGCACACTGCTTAGAGTATTTTATGCTGCCAAGGCCAAACCAGTATAGGCACATCCACACAACCAGCAACAGGTCCCACAATCACGCAACTTATGACGCCCTCACAAAACTGAATAAAATCAAGCGACAACATATCCAGAAACAGGGTAGAACAATAGCAACATATTCCACATAGGATCAAATGAGTCAAGCAGAAGACAATAGAATGTACTACTGCATCCCATAGGATGGATCTAGGAGTTTCTGTGCCAAACAGCAGCCAAGTTCAGCCAGACAGAACATTGACACATCAACATAGTACTAACGATGATAGCCCAGGGCTCAACTAATTTTATTACAGAGATCGACTCTTGAAAAGTCTGCTGATTCACACTGACTGGATGCAACAAAATAACACGATCCCATACTAGCAGCAGCACATAGTAGTCTAGGTGCAAGCCTTTTACGCATCAGCAAATCTGCAACAACGGTAAACAATTATACAGATGGCTCAACTGACATATGTGCCAATTGCAATCTGAAGGATGATTGATCACTCACCCCAGTTCAGAGAGCTTGAGGTGGGCCTCCTTGTAGTCATCAAAGAAAGCCTTCTCATCCTAAAATGAGGATAATAATCAGTATTAACTCTACCATATTTCTTCAGGCTGAATAACTAAATGAGCCATGACATACTGCAGCATATTTCTCCACAAGAGGGCGGAAGACAGGGTCACTCAACAGAGCTTTGTCACTTGGGAGCTGAAGGAGGCCCTCCTTGTCACCGCTCAGAAGCTCCCTATGGAAGGAGTTCAATAAAGAGGGAATCATGATCGATATTGGAAAACAGCCAGGGCAAAATACAAGATAAGTATAGTTGATCCATTCCTTCCAAACTATGCTCAAAACCATACTAGCATCAGACACTGAGTAAATGTCAACACTTTCACAAGAATCAGAAAGCTGTAAACTCACTTGAAGTAAGAGTTGTCAAAGGCCAAAGGGTTTCTAGTCCAGGGCCCCTCAAAACCAGAACGCTCCTTGTGGCACCGTCCCTATAAAAAACATAAGAAAACAATATTAGCAGATGTATATGAAGCACAACATCAAGCAAACATATGAGGACAGCAACAAACCAAAGTGTGACCACCAGAGAGCGCAACAATGTCCTGATCACTCAGGCCCATCTGCTTGCCAAAGACTTGCCTCAGGTGGTCAGAACCTGGTCACAAAAATAGCAGGGCAAGGCGTGTGGACTCAAACATGTGATACATGGTCTATCATTCGTAACAGTAGTAAAGAACTGAATATTGGAAATATACCCTTAGTGGCATCAGGAAGACGTCCCTCAGGTGGAGGCTGAGGCTTGTCCTGCAAATACAAATGAACGATATGTCAATACTCAAACAAGGAACACATAAGAATTGATACAGCAACGATTTCAATAATGTTAACTACCACAAATCTGGAAAAATCTTTGAAACAACTTTCAACACTAATAATTATATGCTGCCCAATAATTTGTGACATTTTTAAGGTAACAAATTGGGCTACATAGCTTTCCAGCACACAGAGAATATCACCTAGATGCATCTAGAATGCTGACTCTCACAGCCTCAAAACATAGAACAAATATATTCACACCCCAAAGGTTGATTCTAGAAAACTGAGCACAAGGACACGAAAGGTCCTCCTCATGTGTAACCTACGTATTGCCAGAAACATGTATGCAGCATCACTGTCACTTAACGTATCTGCAATCCCATTACAACAGGTGACAAAAAAATTCCATTGATTAAGAAACTTCAGGGATGAAATCGGTCATGATGACCATAATGTGTCAACAAGCTCTACTTACTCATTCTCTCGATGCACCTGTGATTTTTATGGACACTACAAATTGGCCAATGAGTGATGAAACAAAGTACACACAAAAAAAACAATAAAATGCATTTGCATGGATCTCTTATCACAAGAATAAAAATAGCTTGGAAACAGCTAACATATATATTAATCAACAATCCTAGGCCCATTTTCATTTACTCACATTCCGTCCATGCTCTACTTTCGCCTAAACCAATAGTCGTAACAATAAAAGGATGAAAAAAAGCACATAGAGACAATGGCAAAGGCATGAGCTGCCCACTGCCACTGGAACAACAGCATCACGTGACACGAATAAACTGCAGTCATATTATAGGCACCTACCAAACCGAAAACTAAAAGCACACGAAGCAGTGGCACAAAAGGAGTAATCTCCCATGATCTCACCAAACACGCTCTGCCTATGAAGGTAAAGCCATAAACCCTTACAAGACACCCCAGAAATGGCGTACAAAGTAGAGAAATCTCACCTCCCTCCCTGGGTGGAAGGGGACCTGAGGCCCGCCAGTCACCTCCACGGACACGACTCCCGCAAGCTGCGCAACATCAGTGAAGGAAAAAAAAAAAAGGGTCAAAACTCACATCCATTTCGCCAGATCGAAGCAGATCGGGGCGAGATCGAGGAGAACCTGGTAGAAGTCGGCGTAGGAGAGGATGGGGAACTCCTCCTTGATGGGCTCGAGCATCCTCACCGCGATGTCCAGCCCCGCGTTGGCGCCGTGCGCCTGCTCCGCCGGGTTCTTCATCGTCCCGAAGGGACCGCCCGTCTTGGTCGACACATCGAACGTCCCCGCGGAGTGCCACCTGCGCGACCGAAACGGAAGAGCCCGGATCAGGCCACCGAGAAGAGAACCCTCAAACAGCAACGCGGAGGGAGACGAGCAGGCGTGAGGAAGGAGGGAGGAGCGGCGGCTTACGCCAGGCGGAGCATGAGCGGGGCGCAGCTCTTCTCCGCGATGAGGGCGCGGAGCTTCTGCCTGGCCTTCTCGACGGCCTCCTGGTACTCTGCGCTCACGGACGGGTAGTTCTTCGCCATGGCTGCGATGGGAGAGCTTGGGATCGGAGAATGCGATGCGGCGGTGGGGTGCAATCACGAAAGCTGCGTGGGGCGGATGGATGCCATGCTCCCCAGGGGTTTATACGGTGGGAAGCCGAGGACAGCGATCACGTAATCTGAATTGTTCATTTCAGCAACCAACGGTGTGGATTTTGATGTACAGTACATTTTGTTACAGTATTTTCCATATGAACAGTATCGGTCACATTTTTTCGAATTCTCCTCCACCGTTCGATCTGGATCCCATCGTCACTGCTTTGACAGTTTAACGTGCTGTTGCAATAGCAACTGCGCAGGATCCATGTCTGGAAGGCGAACCAAACGACGAAGCTGATCTGACTGTTTCAGGTACTGTGCACTGGCACGATTGATGGGGTAGTAAAATCGCGGGCCGCTCGCGTGCTGGGTGGATGCAGTGAACAACGGATAGGACCAAGCGGGCCGGCACACTGCCGGCGTTACCGAGGCGTCACCTCTCCACGTCGATATCAACCGATCCACCAACCGCGTCGAACCACGCGTCCCGAGCCCCGTAATGCCGTGAAGCGTCGCCGTTACTCCCAGACGGCCAGGCAGAGAGCTGGCGGGCCCGCGAGTCAAATGACGACAACACCCTCCACGTAACCAGCTTCGAATTGCTAGCAGGGGCAGGAATGTAAAAATTTTATTTGCGCCATTGGCCGGCCAGTATGGCCCAATCTCGCTCGTCCGAAAGGAATCTCTCCCTGCTAGCCGCGTGATCACACTGGTGGACGGCCAGGACGCGCGCTAGGAGAATTTTCCATCTCCCCTGTGCCTGCGCGTTGCCCAGACGCGTCGGGGAGCGTGCCGGCGCACGACTAGCAATGGGCACACCGGACCACCGAGACGGATCCGTTTCTCCGAGAGAAGTTTGGTCCAACTTTAATCGTCATCGTGTGACGATCCTTTTCTCACTCATTTTCAGAAGTTCGGTCTCGTTTCTCCTCGTTCCATTCCAACAGATGGGAAGAAGAAGAGCAGAGCAGCCCTTGAACGGTTCCTGATGGAAACGCGTTGCTCTCAACTTCTCAAATCTCAAGACGGCGTTTGATTTGACCCACGAAGCAAGAACTGGAGTCCCAGGTCAGTGGCTCCGTGCTCGTCGCAGCCATTTTCCAAAAACTGGACATGATGCGACGCCCATACATCACGAGCTTTGAAAAGCCATGTACTACTGTGCCGCCGTTGACGACGGACAATTGCTTGTTTCGATCGTTCAGACAGTCTAACGAAGCAGACGGACGGCAAAAGACTTTCTGCGAAAAACGCATTCAGCGTTTCGTCACCACGTTAAGCAGAATGGCTCGGTGGTAGGCTGCGGACAACGCGTAGAAACGGGAGGGATAAGTAAGCTGCCAGGACGACGATCAGTGCGCAATTTTAGCTCGTTAAACTGCAATATTACCAACTGATCGCACCTGCTATGGAATTGAAAAAGGAACCGACGCACTCAATCGATTGGACGACGCAGATCTTTACAAACTTCGAAAGGTGATTAAAGAAAAGCCAGACGGCATCAGAGAAATCCGTCGGGCCGCGCGACGGTAGCATCTTCTTATTCTTATCCGAGACGGCCGGGCCCCGCGGCGGGCGCACGCGACGACGGGAAATGGCCGCCGCGCGGCGGTGATTCGCCGGGAAAGCGGATGTCGACATGTTAAGCGTCTGCTCGTCCCGTGACCTGCGTTTAAAAAACCGGTTAAATCCGATCGGGTTTTACGATTTTCAACGAAATCGATCGAATTTAATATAATATTAGGTCACCCAAACCGAAAACCGGTCTGGTTTCCAAAACAACCCGCGGAAACTGTGTTCTGCTCCCGGTTGCTCCACTTGGTTACCAGAAGGGCCCCATGGGCGCGCATTACGTGGGTGGCTTTGCGGGATTCGCGACGCCGGCTCGCGCTTCTCGACAGCGGCATCGCTATCAGGAGCAGCACCTGCTGCTGCGTCTTCCGTTTCTCCGTCCCGAGTCCAGTTCACGGGACGAGAGGGAGGGGGACCAGCCCACACTGGGACTGTTCGTGGACCAACTAGGCAAGATAGGCCGCGAGAGAGCCTGGAGTGTTCGTTACCCCTGGGCCTTCTTTCTATCGACAGAAACTTGGGCGTCGTTGTACGCCCATAGTTGGGAAAAGCTGGGTTCAAAGGTCCGCTACAAATGTTCAGGCCCAAGGTTTACTGACGCAAGCAGCGCCGCAAGTCTGTGACGCGAGGATGCGCGGTAAGCCCATGCGTGGCTCGCTTTGGTCAAGTGGCTGTCCACGGACAGGGAAAACCGGCCAGCAACAACAGACAAAGTTGAGCTCTCAATGCCGAGAAAAACATCTAAACGCCGAATCAACATACAGTGCACGAGCTCACGGATCCACGAATCCACAAAATACTTGTAATATATCGAATCGTGTTTTATTAACCCACAAAGCATTATTCCAGCTCGTGGAGCCCTATGAAAAGGCGAACGGATAAGGTCGCTGCACGCAGTGGCTTCAGACTGAAGCCTGAAGCGAACTCCTTGGGTTCTATTCCACAGTTCTTCGATCGCAGTAAAGAATCACAAGCAGTATATTAGCAGCTTCTGTGTTCTTAGATAAAAACAATGAACAACAATTAAAAAATAAAAAAAATGAACGTCGGCAGCGAGAAGATCCAATACTCATGCGAGATAGAAGCACTAGACGCCCGGATTCTGAAAGACGAAGGAAAAGTTGTTCACGCAAGGAAAAATGAGATGCAGGGGCAGAGCAACAAGTATGAGGGCAGACCATGAACATCATATTCGTTTCGATCCAAGTATCCAACGGCAACGTCGACAGATCCAGTCGATCTTGGCGCGGCCCATCGATCGATCCCGGATTATTGAGCACAGGCGGTTACACAGCTACTACTAGTAGCACAGATACGGACATCTTTTACACGGCGATCCTGTATCTACGCACAGCTGCTTGCTTAGCTATCAGTAGCTGCAAACAACGTAGCAGTAGTAGTAGTGCCACCCAGTCCACCACAGATCAGTCAGTAACAAGGACCAGCGTAGCTCGCAGCGGTGGCGCCGCCCTGTCCCTGCCCGGCGTCCCCGCCGCCTGCGTTGCCGCCGCCGTTGTCGCCGCCGCAGCCGCCGGTCCAGTCCTTGATGATCTTCTTCTTGATGTCGCCCCTCCTCGGGTACGGGTTCCCGTGGGGCTTGCTCGTCTGGCCGCCGCTGCCGCCGCCTTGTCCGTCCATGTCGCCGCTTGCGCGTCCACAGGAACGCCGGCGAGTGGGAGGAGCCGCGGACCCGAGAGGCGAGAGCGGTTTCGGGCGTCGCGGACTGGCGCTCGTGCGGTCGTACCGAATAATGATCTGGGGAGAGGCGGCGGTAGAGCTATCTTATAGATGGAAGTGTCATTTGTTTAAACTGAGTTTAGGGGGGACCTTAAAATTTGTTAAGGGAGACCGGCGACTAGTCCAGTCGTCCAGACCAGAGATTTGGATAGAGTCAGGGATTGTTGCTCACACACACAGAATTCTATAAAAGGTCATTGTCTCCTATTTATCTCATCGATCCACAGCATCCTTAAAATTTTCACCCTCGGATGATGAGTATCTGGTAGGCCTCGAGCTAAGAGCGTTAAAAAGACTCACCTCGCAGATTTTTTTTTACAAATTATTTTATTTTTTACTAAATTTTATTTAAAAATAAATAAAATTTTAATTCTATTTTAATTCGATTCAACTCTGATAAATTTTTACTATATTTTCTTTGACTTGTTTTCACCCTACCTCCACGTCGTGCATGCATCTCCCTACTCCCGTTGCCTTCGCCTGCACTGTCGGGTGCCTGCATCTCCCTACTCCCGTTGCCTTCGGCGGCACTCTCGGTGATTCGTGTCCGACCATGATTGGGGGGGACGAAAACAAGTGGATGCGGGCGGACGAGTGGATCTCGCACGTCGATCTCTCTTTCGCGCTGACGCGCTGTCTGATATCGAACACCCTGGACGTAGCTGAGCCAGACGTAGGACGACGTACCTCCCGAACTGTGCATCCTTGGACGATTGAAAGCACAGTGTTTCTCTCCTTTTTCTTTTTCATTTTGTTATATGCAGTCAAGAATCGGGACAGAGTCTAGTACTACAGTATATAGTCTTCAAAAATATGAACAAATGCTTCTAGCCGTGTAACCAACGTCCATCTCAGGTCCCTCACGTTCAGCTGCCAAAAACACCTCACGCCTCTAACCACGAAGATTGAAGGAAAACAAGAGAGATGCTACGGTGCTTGAAAGTTACTCGAGTATATTCACTTCTTCAATTAATTTTAACTATTAATTTTTAAAAATTAATATCGAATTTATCATTTTTTATATTGAATTTACTATTTTTTTATATCGAATCTGTTATTTTAGTATCTTTGACTGTGTATCTTTTTATTTTTAACTATTAGATCAATCAAACGATGAATGTGTTTAATTTTAAGCATTGTAACATCTATCGTAAAATAAATATTAACAGAGGACTGGAACCGAAAACGAAGAATGGAAATTGTTTTGTTCTCCAAGTAACGGAGACCACGACAACCACCACCACCAGCAGTCCACCGCGGGGTCGTCGGGTCGCCGTCGCGGGCGGGCCTCGTAGGCACGTCCGAGCCGACCGCACGTGGCCTCGATGGACTTTCTACTCCTCATGTCGAGCAGCCACGCTTCGGCAAGTGGTGTGTACCACCGGGCCCGCGCCAATATTCGCAGCATCCACGAAAGCCGGGCTTTGCGCCGCGCGGCTGTCGCGCTGTGTCTGCGGTTCAGTGCACGGCGGCGTGCGTGTTAGGCTAGTTACTCCCAGTCCCAGGGCCGGCCCTCAGCCAGTGCCTGAGGTGCGACCGCTTAGGCCCACGACAACTAGAGGGCCTCATCCGACCATTTCTTTTATAGTTGTTACTCTGCTTACTTCATCACAAGCGTAAAAAAAGCAAGCGAAGTGCCTCCTCTACTCTACCAGCGATAGGAAAGGAAAGGGCAAGCACAAAAATAGAAGAGCACTCCACCAGCTCCTCGCATGCATGTATTTTTGGATTGCATTATTGATTTGTTTGGCCACAGAATACACTATTGAAAGCTATAAGACTCCTTTTAACGCAGAAATTTTACAAAAATCTCACAGAAGTCAGTTTAATTTCACAGAAAAAAAAACACAGAAAACAGAGGATAATCTCACGTTCCAAAGCAGGCCTAAAGAAGAAACAATGCCAGTCCAGCCTCGACAGCAGTGAAGCCACCTCCTACTGTCAGTGTATTGCTTGCACCCTCTCCATTGCTGAAGAAGAAACGTTGACCGTCTGTCGAGATCAATAACTGGTTTTTGAATCTTAGGCGCTGTTTGACGCAGCTGGAACTTGTTAAATAAGTAGTTTATTTTCATAGCTGGGTAAAAAGCAGCTGAAATTTAAGGTGCTGTTTAGTTTATTTTGAGAAGCTGTTGAACTAATAATCTGTAAAATAAGTTTGTTGTTCGACACAGTTTCTACTTATATTTGTACTTAATCTTAGAAAATTGAGTTTGATAGATATGCTCAAATTAACTTTATGTATCACTGATGGTTTTTGTTTACTTTTATATAGAATTATTCATTTTTCTTAGTTCTTATTTTTATTTTAAATTTATTAATATGACATTACTGATAACAAGTTTATATTAATAAAGTAATATATTTGTTACCGATACACTATCATATATTATTTTTTGTGTTTATAATTAACTAGAGGCCTCGATTTTTTATTCGCACGGGCCTCAAAAAGTCAGGGCCGGCCCTGGTTACTCCGCCGCCGGCCCCTCGCAAAGCAGTCAAGCAGTGGCGCTCGAACGATTAAGCCGTCCCGTGGAGCCCGGCGCGCGGAGCCCGCACACGAAAGCGACGGCTCAATTAAACATATGCGCTCGGGCCGGGTCGGCAGACGTCACCGCGTGCGTGGTGACGCTGACCGCATCCTGCTGATGCAACCGGACCACCGCCGGGCTTGTCCGGGGCATGGGATCGATCGACGCGACGCGACGGTGTCCGCCGGTGCCTTCCTTCGCTCCGAAGTCAGTGGGGGCGCGGCCTGCCTGCCTCTAACCCTGAACGAACATTTGTGGCGTTTCGATTTGGCGGTCCAGGCATTTTTGGCCGGGGACGGCCGATGGCGAAACCAGAACCCTGCTAGGTTGGACAGTTGCGGCGCGTGCATCAGTGCAGGAAGAAAATTATATGCAGCCGGACTGCACAGCGGCATCTGTGAAGCCCCACCCCGATCTGTTCTACGTGCCCCTCCACCACAAATATCCAAGCAGCTGAAACGAAGACAACCGAACCTCCATTGCGTCATGGACCAACCACCGCCGCCGGCTGATCAAAAGAAGAAGAAGAAAAAAAGGGGTCTGGCCGACGCTGCCGCCACCGAGGTCGCCGGGATGCCTGAATCGAAAGGGATGACGAGACAGCAGGACCGGTTCGACGTGATTTGCTGCAGGACCTGTTTGGGCCGCTTTGGGACGCCGCGACGTTCGTCGTTCAACAAACAGCCGAAGGACAGATGGTTTCGCAGGGATTTCGGCTTATCACAGGAATCTCATAGATAGGTAAACACAGCGTCGGACTAAATATTCCATCCATAATCCGCCACCGCTCCAGTTAATCATGGCGTTGCTTCCGTGTTTTCAGTCAGCAAGACGTCATTCGAGACCGAAACGCGATGGCTCGATGCCCAAAGCGAAAAGAGTCGCGAGCCGCGCGCCGCGGAAAGAAAAGCGACGGCTTCCAGAGGCACAGACAGACACAGGGCCGGCGGGCGGATAAAGTTCGTTGGTTCTCCGGTTGCTTCCGTGGGAGTCGGGGAGCTGCGACAGCCGGACAAGAAAGGGCCGCCACTTTCTTTTTTCTCGTTGTTATCGAAACTGTCAATGGCAGCCGGATCGGGCGAATCATGAACCAACAGGTGCACGGCCCTTGCACGACAAGGCTTGGCCGTGAAGCACCTTGATGTTTGTTGGCACTAACACGGCACTCGCAGCCGGGAAAACACCACCGATCGAACAATGCAGAGTTTCTCCATCCAATTTCATAAACAGTTAGGTGTTCCAGAAAGAATAACCGGGAGGAATGAAAGCGGTAGCTGGATCCAAATGCAGGAGAGAACGCGGGTGGATACTACACAACCAAGACGAAGCTGCTTGTTCAAACGAATGAACACATACTGTACAAACATTGCAGATCAGAATTCATCGCCATTCAGGCACTCAATGGCAATCATCAAGGTTCGAAATAAATGCACCCTACTCAACACTTAACAGATACCGCTAATAAAGAACACTCCAGTAGACGATCCGGGTTCGGATGCCCAATTTATACCCACACAAAGCTACCGAATTCAAGCTATTCAGATCAGCGTGCTGTCTGAATTCTTAAACACCATCACAGCAGATTCTAACAGTTTACCCCCCGCCCGGCGGCCATGGCATTTCTTGCTCCGGGGTCGGTCGGAGCGACCTCAATTCTTGATTCTTCGTACTGTCTTCTTCCTCCTCGACGCGGACCGCATCAGCCACCGGGGGCGACGCGACGGCCGCCGCCGTCGCCGCCACCATCCTTGCTCTTGGTCTTGGTGTCGCCTTCTTCCTTGCGCGGGGTCGTCTTGGGGCAGAGGCAACGGAACAGGCTCGCGAAGATGCGCGCCTTCACCTGGCCGCGCCGCGGCAAGGTCCGCGTCGCCTGCTGCTGCTGCTGCTGGCGCTCCATCGTCGCCGCCATGGACGCTTCTTGCTCAGGAAGGCACTGAAGCACGTGTTTTTTGTGCAGAGTTGTGTGTGTTTGTTGATGGCAAAAATTTGGGAGTGAGGGACAGGGGAGGCGGCGGTGTCGCTGTTTTATAGTAGAGCGGCAGATGAGAGCTGCACCGAGCAGAACAGAGTGTTGCGTTGGGAAGAGTGTTGGCCAAGCTACCTTGGGGAGCAAGGATTTTTTTTTTCTTTGACAATTGAAAACTTCTGGATCCCACCGTGGTTCCGCGTTCCGATAGATGACTGTCCCGAGTCAATGGAGTTTAGTAGGTCTGAAACCTTGAGATCCCACTGGTAAACTGCCTTCTAGTAGTGTTTGAAGATAGAAGAATGTGTCTTGTTTGCTTAATCAACTCCTTTGTTTTCATATCTCAGACTAGTATTTGTTGTGAAATTAGGAAAAAAAAAACTGATGTATCAAATCTGATTTACAAAAACAACAGTGAAACAGCCGATTCGGTCTTTGCATTGAGTGGTTACAGAACTGATCTGAAAACTTCTGATTGAAGAACTAGCATTCCAGCTGGACTGGAATAGAAAAAGTCTGTCCCTGTCTGCCTGTCGAACTGCCCCCGGTGATACTGCATAATCTAAGCATTAATCTATCCATAGCCATGGTGCATGGGCCTTCAGACAGGAACAGGAGAAAGAAAAGTATAGATTCTTTCATGCCAGAAACTTTTCAGCTTCAGTATTAAATTTTGCGGATCTGATTCTCTGTTAGCCACGGATATTGCAGTTGCGCAAAAGCCAAACATAAATAATAAGTGGCGCCTGTTGGTGTTGGTAATCTATACTGTACCATAATGCAAATCAGCGAGCCATTATAACACAGAAACAGATGGACCAAAGATGAGAAATCATGCGAGCAGTTGACTTGAACACAACAGTATCCCTGTGACCGATCCATTCTGTTCACATGGAGAAAAAGTCTTGGTTCTCAACGCGGACCAATCCTCATTACTAGCGTCTGAAAGAAGTCTTTGACTCTCAGCATGGACCAATTTTCTGTTTGCTAGTGTCTGGAATCAAATGCACTGCAAGGGTAACAACTA
Source organism: Zoysia matrella (assembly GCA_001602295.1). Taxonomy (NCBI): domain Eukaryota; kingdom Viridiplantae; phylum Streptophyta; class Magnoliopsida; order Poales; family Poaceae; genus Zoysia; species Zoysia matrella. The sequence continues at coordinate 26,244 of BCLG01001995.1, forward strand.
GCAAAAGCAGCAAACAGCAGTAACTGCACAGTAATTACTATGTTATGCACTCTATATACCTGAAAGGTGATAAACCTTGATTATCACCGCAGAAAATTATTACATTTCACAAAAATCCATTCTATAGAAAGGTTGACTGCAATTAGACAAAAAAACGTTCCATACCCTGAACAGTCTACACAGCAGTTTAATGTCTTAAGAAAGGACAGTTTAGAATTTAGCATAAATAGATCCCTTTAACTAGATTAACACTACCACAACCCACAAGAAAATCATATTTCTCAGGCTTGATGGAAGATGCTGAATGTAAAGATGCAATGGCCTAAACTTTCATATACTGTGTGATAGCCCAGACACTTTAATTAGAATTGCATTTCATCTATGTATTTTAATAAGAGATGTTAGCACACTCCATTCTTTTGGTTCCAACACAAGACAGAAGATAATTATTCAGGACATACGAAAGTTTATTAACATTGCTTTAGATCGAAGAAAGATTCCTCCCTACCTAGGGCTTAGTATTATATGAAGCCAGTGATCTGTCCTTCTGACCTGGATTTGGCTGTAACAAGAAAAACGTGATTCTCATGGACTCCACCAGTTACAGCTGGTAGTTTGCACATGTCCACTTGCCCAAGCAGGTCCAGCACCACAAACTACCCATCGCTGATTAATCCAGCCAATAATTGATTGTCACACATCCACTTACTGAGAATATGAAGAAAGATCACATCAGGAGCATGCCATGGATTTTGATTGGATACTGATCCACATATGGAATATCATTCTACCTAATCCAAGTTTCTCGGTTACAGTGGAGGAATAAGAGCAAGAGCAGACAATTGACATATATTAGTGAAAAAAAACCCATAGAAATGAAAAGAAGGGACCATTATGACCTACTTGATTGCATACTGAAGCAATACTGGTATAACTGGTATCATACAGACAAAATGTACAACACAGACTTCACAGTGAATTCTTTGGGATACAGCTCACCTATCTGTCATTTCTGTGGTTACTTGGCTGGGAAAATAAGTGTATAGATTAGCAACGTCAAGACAATGAGAATCGCCCCCACCAAGGTAAATTGCGGACTTGTCCACAGCGTCAAGTTAGACCTTTCAGTTCTTTTGATTGGGTCCACCTCTTCTGATAAGGGATACTCGCTGCGCTGTGGGTTCCAGCTCACATACTTGTCTGGTGAAAAATCTGAAAATAGAGTCCTCTTCCCTTTATTTTTGAACGTTGTCCAAGCCTTGTCCCAGTCAGTGGATGTGTCACCTGAGAAGCAAGAGAATGGAACAGTTGTTAGTACCATAAATAAAGCTATATCAAAAGAAATACTTCAACAAATAAATCACATGAAAATTATGTGTTTGTCCTTCATTCAATGTAATCTTTCCTTAATTATCATCAAATCCCACCCATCCAGTGCTTTTAGCCATATCGAATGGAGCATTACATATCAGACCCAAATGACTGTAAAGGAAAATTCTCCAATCTGTTGACTTCTTAATCAACTATAGGTGGTCGGTTTATTTGGTTACTTGAGGTATTGATTGAACAGAAAATAGGGCCATACTCTCCGCTAGTACCAAATATCTCTGTTCTGAGGCAATGACAGATCTGTGTGATGCCTTATCAACTAATTTTGACAAATGTTTTCAGTACAATGGAATGGTTCAGGGATTTTTTCTTAAAAGATCGACATTTTTTTATAGAGAAAGGGGAAAGAAATTTACGCTGGTGAACTAGCCAAAACATAACTGATTTTTTCTTTTCTGTTTTCCTATAGAAGGGACTTGGAATAGCCTTATTAAAAACCTTCTATGTTTACATATTATGCAGTGGGAAACTACTACACTCTACTACTTATAGGTACAACAGAAAGTTGACAGTATCATTGTTGAAGACGTGATAGCATGATCTTGGATGTAAATGAATTAGCAAGCATCCAGATCCATCTGCACCACAGCAACACCCCACTAAACCTAGTACTAGTATGTAGGAAGCTGTGCAGTGCCAGATATTAAACGAAAAAAATCTATCATCAGTACAATAGAGCTATATGTTTCTCTCTAAAAAGACTACTGCAAAAAGGGACCCAGAATATTTAACCCATCATCCAAATTCAAATGTATGTACATGTGACACAAGTGCCCAATTTTGACTGGCTATCCTACGATCAATAATTATTTTGTGCAAGTGTCTTGTAAGCAGAAACATTGTGTTGTGTTCTTCAAATGAACTCTATTGGTGATGATTTGTTAAGGAGTAGCTGCAGAATGGTTAAGGAAATTCATAGTGTGCCATAGGCCATGTTTGTAGCACCAAAATGCTTATGATCGGACAGGTCAGAGGATACAACTACCAAACTATGCCATGTCAATCTCACTCAGAATGATGTAAATCGTCACTCATACAGGAAGGAGGTAAATGCACATGCGAACATAAGGAGAATCCACGTAATTGATGTCATATTCTTTATTTTCAAACCCAGATACACAGAAATAACAACCTACTATGATTTTTCACACAGCAATAAACACCTGCAACTAGCTTGAAAAGAAAGCAGAAGCATGCAGTGGCTTCAGCAGAAATGGTAGTAGCACAAAAAAGATTAGTTCTCATTTCAAGACCGATCCAGCGAGCTGCGAGCAGATCACATCCGGCTGACGAGAACAGACAGTTGCATATGGATGCGATTACTGTACTTGAATATATATCTAACCGTTGGCAGATGGCACTGCAAACACACAGACGGACTGCGCAGCAACGCTACCCCAGTAGTTCCCTACCGCATTTCATCGAACACATAGGGAGCAGCAAGAAACTGCACAGCCAGTGGACCGCCTACCTTTGTCGCTGCCGCCTTTTTCCGGGTTGCCTTTGGAGCATCGAGGGACGAGCGCAAGGGGAGGCCGGCGCCCCAAAAATCTCCCGGAACCTAGCAGAATATCCATGGCCCTCTCCCTGTTCTAGTACTCCTACGAGAATTCACAGGGAGGCCCTCCCGTTTCCTTCGCGCGTAGCTTCTCGCTTCTTATCCCAGTGGACAGGGAGGCGTGGATGGGGAGAGCCGTGCCGGTGCGGCCTCTGAGCGACAGCGAGAGCCGACCGGAGCTGCGGCTGCCATCGCTCGCCTGGTTGCTTGCGTGGACGCGAAGGGGGACCGCGACGTGGGATACCTCACCGAATTCCACCGTGTGGCTCTTGCTGCTGGAGGGAACCGTCACGCCTTGGGTGAATGCAGCAAGGGGCAGACGGCGTGTCTGTTCTGATGGGGTCGTTCAGATGGCAACTGGCAAGCAAGCAGCCAGAGTTTAACGAGTTTCTGGTAGCGTGCTTTGACATGATCCGATTAGGCAGAGGTTGGTTGGGTTTGCATTATTGGAAGTGAATTCTCACAGGCATTATCCATGGATGAATGCGAGGAGAGAATCGAAACAAACACAATCACACACACTATAGATGACCAAATAGGTACTGGCACGGTACGGCCCAAGCACGAAATTGTTATATTCATACTGAGCCAGCCCGTTTATCTTTCGAATAAAAAAAATCAGTGCAATTCAAGCTTCTTTTAATTTAGGCCATAATATCATGATCCCGCCCACAGAGTACAGTTAGACACATATTTTTATACTTAGGTATTGTTTGGCTTTACTTTTGGTAATGTTCTTCGTGATTAGAAGTTTAGAACCCTGCTTATGTTATGTACACGCGAGATCTACAGCATGACTGATCATTTATGTACTTTCACTAAGTGTAAGAGTAGGGAACTAGGGATACTGAAGATCTATGAACAGCAAGCTCTCAAGACATCCTCCATTTCAGGATCATCTCCTGCTTCTTTGTCCTGTTCATGGATTATAGAAACAGAACCATAAACAGTTGCATCAGTGATTCAGCATATATTGGGTCATCAAACGGAACATCATTGCAAGAGGGATCAATATGTTTGGTTCTTAACCTTGTGGATGTACAAGATGTTGTCGGCGCCTGGACCTGCAACAAGTAGTCCTCCTTGTTGCCTGAAATTAAAAGAATGATTCCAGTCTGACTGTGCCATAAGTAACAAATACAAAAGCTCAACAAGTAGCTGCATCAAAGATTGAAAAAAAAATACCATCCGCCTTTTGTCCTGGTGTTTTCCTGGAATGACAGTTCCCAGTCCTGCCTGTATCCTTCCATGTACAACTGCATTATCTTCAGACCAGCCTGTGACATGATGCATGCGGCCATTTATGTCTCAGTTTGAGGCACAGAAGCTACATAGAAAGGGAGTTCAACAAGACTCACAGATGGCGTAAATGTTGATAGCACCCCATATGCGAATTCAAGAGCATCATACGATGAATGATTTGGATCCGCATATACTTCTGCAGTGTATCTTCTGAGTTATTATGCCAAAAAAACCATTGCAGTATTGACACGAAATAGACATTAACTACGTATTCCGTACTTGTGTATTGCTAAATGCCACACAAAGTTTTAGCAACAGGACGATCCAATCCTTAACACAAAGTTGCCCCAAAAAAAACATTCCTATCTAATTTCAATCTCAGGACCCAAGTTAGTCATCCTGTAAAACCAGATATTACTCAAGACGATTCTAAGTTCATTGCTACCACTTTTATAACTGAGCCAGAAGTACACCCTTTTTTTTATATAAATATCTTCTTGCATTTTTTGTCCATTCAAATCCGTTCATTTTTTTTGTTAATAGATTTAGTGGCCATATAAACTTTGAGTAGACAGATGTACCTCCTTTGAACTTGGTTTGCTCAGAAAATGCCTTTGCCTGGATCAAAATGACAAAATAATGTCATCATCAATCACTCACAATTCAGATTATACTACTGCAATGGAGTCCATCTATATAACTATACTAATTACAATTCAGCTAGATTCTACGTAGTCAACTCAAGGAAGGCATTGCCTTAAACTGGAATCAACCAAATTGACAGAAGGTAGGCCGCTTTAGTTATGTATAAAGTCACTAATGAAACACAATAACATAGTAAAAACTCACTGGTCCCTCTCAAAGGAAACAAAAAAATACAATGGCGTACACATTTTCATCATGGATCAACAACGCATGACATAAACGAACAACAAAAATCTATTTTTAGTAAATTCAGGAAAAGTGTTTGTACCATGACTGTAGATAATAAATTCTGCATCTCGTAACAAGCAAGTTTTAGTCAAATAACATAATAAAACAATGACACTTATTATGATAGACGAACAAGTACCTGCTCAACAGTGCCTGGGCCAATTAAAACAAGAGCAACTCCTGCAGCTTGCATTACGTCCTGAACATGAGATGTAATACAATCAAATGGACAGAAGAGGAGAGCCCCCAATAAGTTATTTGACCCATTTTATGATTTAAGTTACGCATAAACAGTAAAAGAAGAGAGAAATGTTTGTTAAACTACACTGAAACAAGCATCAAGCTGGGGTTATCAACTCATTATCCGGCATGAGAAATGCGTGTTAGGAATTGATCTCCACCCGTTTTGGCCCAACGGCCTTAATAGGCCCTTGACCTAATCGCGCCCTGATCGGGGGCGCCCAGCCCATTATGGCTGGTGGGCCCCTGTCGCCAGCGCCACAATAAATAGAGGTGGGGGGCCGGCCGAAACTCATGACCTAAGTTCATCCGTACCGCCGCACCCCACCGACATCCCTAAACCCGATCTGTGAGGGAGCGCTGTGCCGACGGGAAGCACCACCGCCACGACGACCGCCGCCACCGAGAGATCGACGACGTCGCCGTGACTCCAACGGTACTGCCCTCTTCACCGACCGACGCTGCCCAAGAGCAGAGGACCGCACCAA